>CAMOHE010054817.1:0-25258 GCA_946598075.1 Artocarpus hirsutus | reverse complement strand
CGGGAAAACTTTATCCATTAATTCAAATAAATCAAAAGTCAATTGCTTCATTACCAAAATTAAACAAATCATCCCATAATTATGTTAATTATCCAGAATAAATTATCCTTATCACAAATTCAACCTTATCATAATTTTGTGAAATTTCTGCTGACTGCTTGTCAGCTGTCATCGGCCTGCCGATCTCTATCTTCGGCCTGTCGATCACTGAAGTCCGGCCTACCGATGATATACCACCGGCTTGCCGTTCTGAGGAAAACATTTCGGCCTGTCGAACTGAATGGTCCGGCCTGCCGATCTGCCCTTAAATACAAAAATCATTCATAACATTAGTTATCAATAAAAAAATAAGATTAAACATATAACATTAATGACATGAACATTTGAGCACATCAATTCCACGCGAGCGTCACCTGTCATAACACTTAGAATAAAATAGTTAGCACCATCTATCATATATCATAACACATATCATAAATATAACATTTAACGTCGTCATTTTCATAACATAATCCATTACATAAAATTAGGCGGGCGTTACATATATAGTCCTTATTCTTTAGGTGGTCTCGGACTTAAACAATCTATAGGTCTCAATAGAATTGCTTCCGTCTAATTGGACTGGAGGATTCTAACTGACAAAGATGGCTTTTGAGCCCATGTTTTGGTTGCTAAATATAGTAGAGTTTTCTTCATTTCCCTTTACATGGAAAAAAGCTCAAACTCTTCATTTTGGAAACTCTTGTCTCCATGTAACCTATTCTTCTTAAAAGAATATGTGGTCAGATCAGTGATGGTTGAAGAATCAATATTTAGTTAGAGCCTTAGGTCCCCAACTTGCCCAACTTCAAGCCTCTTCTAACTGCTGTCACCTTTTCCCTATATATTAAATCTATCTAGGATCTCTTCCTATTTTTAGATTTGTCTAGAATACCAACTTAGTTTGGGATTTATTCGATTGTGTCTCGACAAGAGGTGTTCTTAACATTCCTCTCTCATCCTCACCCTTTTCAGACTATAATTGGATTGGGGAGAAGTGCAAGCCTAGGCACTTTACCTCCAAGTATGCTTACCTTCTTGCTTAAGGAACCCATTGCTCTTATCTCCCTTGGATTGATGTTGCTTGGAAGAAGCTTTGGTGTGTAAAAATTCTACAACATCACTAAATCTTTTGGTGGTAGATTTTTTGGGACATCCTCCTTACTCATGTAAAGCTTAACTGATTCATTAGTTGCAAAATCAATTGCCCTTTTTGCAGCATGGAAGTTGAAACTATCTTCCATCTCTTTCTTATCCTGCCATTAAAGTAGTTTGGCTTATTTTATCATGGGGGTGAAACTTGGTCTTTTGCAAGTCCACATTGTGGTAGAGTTCTTTAAATTCTATCTTGACTCTCTCATTCGGTGTATCTCTTACTTTCTTCCTCCATTTTCCTAGACAAAATTTGGCATGCCAAAAATTGGTTGGTCTTTGAGCAAGTTTAATCGAACTTCTAGTTGCTCAGTAAAATCTCCTCCAAGGCCTTCTCAGAGTAGAAGACAATTCTTTTAGCCCTATTTGCTAGCCTACCTTCTTCCTTCTCCTAGCTGCCATCATTGTGTGACTGGACCAAATTAAATATCGATGTTGCTATCTAGACAAACGATGCCATTGTTTTTGTTGTAGTCTATGACTTTGAGGGTGCTTTTTCTTAGGTTTTTTAGGATTTTGTCCATGCATCTGAACCATGTTTTACTGAAAACCCGACTCATAAACCAATGGTTAAGCTTTGATTGCATAAGAATCTCAGCCATGCTATCATTGAGTTTGATTCCTAGGTTGTTGTTAAGCATTTTCTGGACCTTTCCTCACTATGATTGGAAGACTAGTGAAGTGCTCCATGACGCTTGTAAAGTTTCCAAGCTCTTGCCTATGCTTTAATGTGTCTAGACTTCTCGTATTGCAAATATACTAATCAAAATCATTGGAAAATGGTCCCTATCCACTATTTTTTTTTTTGTTTTTTAGACCTTAGCTTTATTCCTAATGATGTTATTTCAGATGTATAAGCTAAATGGAAGTAGTCTTTGTTTTGGCCTCTTCCTTTGTACTACTCCTTTCTAGCTTTCAATGAAATCTATCTAAATATCCTTAAAAAAAAAAAAAAACCTCTCAGAGATACAAAGAAAAATTGAAGAATGATTCTGGCAAAAATTTTTAATAGAATTTTGGGAACAATCCCAATTCCCCAAAAATTCCCATAAATATGGATTACCTTTACTCCTAGTAGTTTCAAACTAGCTTGTCAATATTAATATTCTAACTTTTACTCTCTATCTTTCTTGGCTTGACTGAGTTAAAATTATTCATTGTATCTAGCTTTAGCTTGATCCACCCATGACTATGAGACAAAAAGATTGACTTTATCAAAAGTTTTTCATTTTTGATCAGCTCCCTGAACAAAAGGTAAAGCAACCACCAAATTATTAGGATTTAAAGACTTGGAGACAATATCAAAATGTACCTTTGATGAAGATGAGTCCAAAGCATAATTGTTATTTTTATCTAGATGGATCATTTTATTTGTTTTTACAAGATCGCTCTAGAGGTTTGCTCTTAGAGTAATTGATTATAGAGCCTCCAATCAACGAGTAATGTGCACAAAAATCTAGGATGATTTTGTGTTCATCAAGGGAGGAAAAGATAGAGTATCCCATTCTTCTAGTAAAAAAAGTTTCTAATAGGGGTTTTGATGGTTTCTACATTAACCAATATTCTAGAAGAGGCTTAAGTAATGATTTGATCAAGCTTTATGGGCGTGGCAATGTTAGTTGTTATTTCAAAGATTTGTGGATGCCAATACTTCCAAACCAAATAATAAAGATGAACCCATAATTTAGTATGTAGGTTTTTAAATAAATATATTGAAATTTGCATCCATGTTCCAGGTGTAAAATTCCATGCTTAAGCAAACAACACTTGTTAGGGGTATGCTCAATGCCATTCCCCGAGGAACTTACCTCGGTTGTCTGGCCACCATGCATGGCAGATGTAATTCATGGAGCTTACACTACTCCTCTTTGGTCGGCACTTCCTTTTGAGGTGATCCCCTGAGCCTCCTTTGGCTGCCATGTGGGATATCGCCTCCTTGAGAAGAGCACATGCTTGGCACGGACAAATACGACATGAAACCAAGTAGCAACTTGTCTTCAAGGCTACACATGGCCTCATTACAGCGTTTAGATGAAGGGTTGGCCACTTTTTGGGATTGTGACACTTGTAAACCTCCTAATACCACTTGATGGGACACTCAAGTCATAGGTCAAACCCACCTTACACCTAGCCCAAGTGGTAGTTTATAAATAGAAAGCATTTACTCCACCTAAGAAGTACACGGACTTTCTCTCACCTAAAGCTTCTCTCAATCTGGGTTGGATTGGTACCCAACTTAAACGTCAGAGAGTCCTCAACCAACACCAAATTGGTCTCCCCTTTACCTCTAAAGCGTATTCTCTTCTTGTTATAAGTACTCTTTAGGAAGCTGAGACGAGCGGGGTAGGTAGTTCGACCACTGTGTGTAGCCACACATAGAGTTGATCAGCAACAAAGCAACAATAGTTCGGTGCTAGAAGAAGGGCCCACGCCTTTCCAACATTCCCATTGATAGCATCCTCACTTGACATGGCCATAAGAGGAAACACTTGAGACAAGGCTCCCTAATAAGAGAGGTCGGGGAACGCCTGAAACCAAAACCATGCCTGACCTCATGGTAAGCCTCGAGCAGCCTAATCTTTATGTGGTGGGAGGGCAGTGCAAGTAGAGCAACCCCAGCTGTTGAGATGGCATAATAATAAGCATAACAACTGCCCCTGCTCTCCTTTTGCTGGCTTAGGCGGACCGGGCAGGTGGTCAAGTAGGGCTGAACGATGGTTCCCACGATGACAAAGACTCTGAGTAAGCCAGAACCTAAGCCTTGGAGAGTGTCTCTTGAAGTAACCGCTTAGTCCAGGATGGTCTACTTAAGCCCCAAGATGGCCATGATAATTCCCTGTAAGGTTTGCAGGCCTTAATCTTTCACATGCTTAGGAGCGGGGGGGCTCACCTCACCTGAGACTGACGAGAAACCCAAGGCAACAAGGTAAAGAGTGGAGCCCCATATAGAGTGGAACTGCTTGAAGGCACCAACAATAGCCAACTGCTAGACCTACAATGATAAATTGACCAAATCAGAAACAACTGCTATGGAGTCGATGATGGTGGCATGCTTGACACACCCTTTACTTATGCAATCATGAGGACCCTATGTCGAACAAATTCAAAGTGTTACAAATCAAGGCTTATGATGGAACAATAGATGTAGATGAGCACCTCGAACTCTATCGGGGCCACATGATGCTGCAAAACACCAATGACAGCCCAATGAGCAAGGCGTACTCATTGACTTTTACTAGCTTTGCTTGGCAATGGTTTAGGCATATAGAGCAAGGCATATGAGCTCCTTTCAATAGCTATTCGATGAATTCTTGATAGGTTTTGCACCATCTAGGGCAAGGAGGAGGGAGATTACTCACTCCTATGATACAAAGCAAAGAGACGGGGGTGTGAAGGACTACACCAACTGCTTCACCCAAACAGGCTTAGAGGTGAGCCATATCGAAGATGAAACCTTCAATCATGTCTTTTATGACGGATTACGAGACAAAGACCTATTCTGGTCGTTTGCCCTGGAGCAGCCAAACACCTTCTCCTAGATGCTCCTGTATTCCTAGAGGCATGTAGACGCTACGAACTACATAAAGAGTCCCTAGGACTAAGAGGGAAGTAGAAACAAGGGGAAGAAGAATAAGGATCCACCTGAACAAGGTGATATTGACTCGAGCAAAAAGCCAAAAATGGACAAATCAAAGGTTCCAACCAAGAAATTCCAAAGTTACACACCCCTGGTTGCCATTATCGACGAAGTGTTGAACTAGGCAAGCAATTGCAATCTGTCAGTGGACTTGCCTCCGCTGAATGGGAATTGAGTAAAGCGAGATCAAAATAAGTATTTAAACTTCCACAAGGGCATCAGGCATAACACACAAGGCTGTATTCAACTGAAAGACCAAATTGAGAGACAGATACCTTAGGGAGTTCGTCGAATGACTTCTCACCCACAGCAACAACACAAGAAGAAACGACCAATCAGCCAAGGAAGGCCAGCCGAGAACATAAAACACTGATAGTATGAACGCCCTAAACCTATCGAATATTACGCATATAATCTTCTATGGACCAGTTATTAGGCATACCTCTAGTGGTCGGTAGGACTATGCCCATGAAGCTTGCTTGGTTGAAAAAGGGACCTAGATGAAGATGTCCAAGCATATCAATAAGATATGCATGGAGGAAGATATTGCAATCACCTTTACCAAGGAGGGGACAAATAGGGTTATCCACCCACACAATGATGCCCTAGTGTGCAAGCTGCAGATCACGAACAATATTGTTTGATGGGTGCTGACTGAAAATTACAGCTTAGTAGACATTCTATTCAAGTAAGCCATTAATAAATTGAAGATCAACAACATTATGCTTGTCCCAATCTGAACCCCTTGTACAGCTTCTCGAGAGAGTGTGTTCAAGCAGTAAGCATGATCTATTTGTTGGTTACTTTCAACGAAGATTGTGCTCAGGTCACTCAGCTTATCAAATTCTTAGTGGTCGACAAGCCGTCCCAACACATTATCATCATTGGGAGGCTAACCCTAAACACCTTGAAAGCTGTGGTCTTCACTTACCACTTGGCCATGAAGTTCTCCACAGAGAATAAAGTTGGAGTAATAAGGTCAAGACAAAAGGAATCTAGGGATTGTTATGTAAAGGCCGTGAAAGAAGTAGCGGCCTAGTGGTTAAACGTCTTGGTTATTTATAAAGTGGATGAGATTGAATTTTTGGTCGAGGAGGAAGCACAAATGTTGTCCTACTTAGATCCATGGCTTCCCGAAGAAGAAGTACGGGCCACACCTATAGAAGATCTTTCCCTATACCATTTGGACCTCGAACACCCTGACTGAACAATCATGCTTAGTTCTCATCTAAAACCTAAGAACTAGGTAGATCTGGAAAAGTTCTTGATGGAATATCGGGACGTGTTTGCTTGGTCCTACAAAGACCTACCAAGGATTGACCCAAGCATCATCAGTCACCAGTTAAACGTCAATCTCAAGTGCAAGCCAGTCATCTAGAAGAAAAGAGCCTTCAATCTAGAGAGGTATGCTGCTATTAATGAAGAGGTTCAAAAGCTGTTGAATCTTTGGTTCATCCAAGAGGTCACCTACCTCGAGTGGCTGGTGAATGTGGTCTTGGTCAAAAAGGCCAACAGGAAGTGATGAATCTATATTAACTTTACAGACCTAAATAAAGCCTACCCAAAGGATTGCTTTCTTCTACCTTGGATTGACCGATTGGTGGATGCAACCGTCGGCCATGAATTGTTGAGCTTTATGGACGCCTACTTAGGGTACAATTAAATTAGGATGGCCGAGGAAGACCAAGTCAAAACCACAGTCACAATCGATTAGGGATTGTTGTACTATGTTATTATGCCATTCGGGTTAAAGAACATTGACACCACTTATAGTGCCTAGTGAACAAGATGTTTGCTTGCTAGATTTAAAAGACCATAGAAGTATACATCGATGACATGCTCGTGAAGTTTGTCTAAGCAACTGATTATATTGCTAATCTTTGGGATTGCTTCAATGTCCTCCAAGAATACAAAATGAAGCTCAACCCAATTAAGTGTGTGTTCAGGGTAGAGTTAAGAAAGTTCCTTGGATTCATTGTCAACCATCATGGCATCAAGGTCAACCCTGCCAAGGCCCAAGCAGTGGTGGTCATGTACTCTCCCCGCATAGTCAAGGAAGTCCAAAAACTCATCGGAATGGTCTTTGTCCTAAGTTGTCTCCCGATCTACAGACAAGTGCCAACCTTTTTTCAAGCACTTAAAGGAAATTTGAGTGGAGCAAAGAGTGTAAGGAAGCATTCCTGAGTCTTAAAAAGTACTTGGTCATACCTCTGCTCTTATCTAAACCTCTATAGGGAGAGGTACTTTATGCCTACTTAGCGATGTCCAAGAAGGCTGTCAGCTCGACCCTAGTCCAAAAAGAAAAAGGAGTTCAAAAATGGGTCTACTACACCAACAAAGCCTACTAAGGAGAGGTATTCGCTGCTAGAAAAGCTAGCCCTAGCCCTCATTACCTCTTCTTAGAAGCTTCGGCCATACTTCTAAGGGCACACCATCTGAATCCTAACTAAGTACCTCTTGTGCCAAATCCTTAAAATCCAAAAATTTCTAATTGGATGGCCAAGTGGTCCATCAAGCTTGGGGAATTCAAGATACACTTCGTGCCCCCAGACAGCAATTAAGGCACAAGCTCTAGCTGACTTAATAGCTAAATTCAATAGCGTTGACCAAGCCACCCTTTCGGCTCAAAAGGCACCCATGGAAGGCTTTAATCCTACTTGTAGCAGTATAAGTGGACCTAAACCTAAGTGAAAATTATTCATGGATAGATCATCTAGCATGAATTGGTTGAGTGTCGGACTCATCCTCGTTAGCCTGGACGGTTACAAGACCAGTTACGTGCTCCTATTTTATTTTAGGGCCTCCAACAATGAGGCCAAATACAAGGCACTGATAACCAATCTCAAGATTGCATGAGAGCTCATGGTAGACCACATCTGCATTTATAGAATTCTATTCTAAGTAATAGAACAAAGAATAGATCGAGATGAAACCACAGTTCAAGCTCGAACCACTCTATTTTAACTCCAACTTAGGGGAAGGCTACTTTAACTCCCACCCACAGGGGGTGGGGGGAGGGGTGGGTGGGCCAGTGGGGGCAGCGAAGGGCTAGCTCGTGGCCCCACTCGAAAAAAATGGTTTCAAATAAATGTGTCCTTTCAGTTGTTTGGAACCGGTATGTTGTTTAATTGTATGCTTTCATAGAAATTTTGAATACCTATTAACAACAAACATAACTATTGTAATTTACAAAAGGATACCTTTACATGAAAGGTTGCATAAATTAAGATGGTTGCACCGGTTCATGAAATGGCATTCCTACATTTTAGTAAATCTCTAGAAATTAATAGTTTTCATATCTTGTTTTGGAACTCAATATTATTGCTAAATGTTTTGTTCAGAGTCTGTTATATCTTGGGGATATTTTGTTGTTAAAAACTCATTAGCAAACTATTCTCAATACACCTTAAGTCCATTTTTGTTTCTAGAATTTCTTAACCTTCATTTTCCTATTCTACTAACAAATTCTTCAACAGTTGGTTCCTTTGATTAGAAATTCAATTGAACCAACCATTATCCATCTAAGGAAAAAAAGAAAGAGGTGAAAAAATGAAAGTAGAATCTCAATTGATGTTTCCAAGAGGACATTCCCCTAGTAAGCTAATTTGAGCCCTCATATAGACTTTTTCTTTGGCTAACTATATCTTCTTACCTTGCTTGAGCACATTTATGTCTTTACGCTTGTTCTAAAGATGGATTGAAGCTTTAGAGACTTATTTCATCTAAAAGAGAAATTTAGCAAGGATTAAGTTTGGGACAGAAGATAAGTGTGAGGAAAAGTAAGAATCAATCAATAGGATGGGAAAGCTTTTGAAAGGATAGCTCATGAAAGAAAATCACAAACAAAAATAATAAAAAAGAAAATATATATGTTAAGAAAAAAAATTATAATAAATACTCTTGAGCTTTTCTATCATACTTTTGAATACTACAAGGTTGGTTAGAATGAAGTAAAGCCCTAACACAATAATATTTGGTCTATGTTTTACATCTACTTGTATAGATTTTTAGAGGTGTCTTTTGAAAATTCTACAATGTCTCTAACTCCATGAAGTTTTTAGAATTCTTGTGATCTTCTCGCCCTTCTTTCTTTTAGCCACTAGCCTTTGGTCCTGTTACAACTTGTATTGAAGACCTTTTGATTTTAGGTGGTGCCTTAGGCATAGTGGAGATTGGTATCAAAGGAAGAGCTTATGATGTTTGACACCCTCATTAGAAAATAGGTGATTGTTTTTGTGAGGTTTATGAAGATTTTCATATTAAAAGCATGCACAAAATCATGGACATTGGCTATTTTACACACACTGAGTATGATTGTTGTAGGTTGTATTTGTTTTAGAATGACTATGGATTTAACTCAATACTTGTTTGAGTTCAACACTATGATTTCTTATTGTTCTATGAGATAAAAGATTGGAAGATTAGTATGCAATGTATTCTTTTTGTTTAGGTTTTGCTTGAGGACTAAGAAAAGATAAGTGTGGTAGAGTTATTGATCCAATACCACCTTATTGGTGCCCTAGCACCAGGCAAGCTAAAATTCGAGCACGCAAGCCCCAACACCCTCTTTTCATGCCCCTGCACTTATTGACAAGTTTTTACTTGATTGTTTATCAAAAAAGCTCCAAATTATTTTATTTTCATCCCAACCTTAGAAAGCTATAAAGACATCACTTTGGAGCATAAAAAATACTATTTTCACCATAATTTTTCAGCAAAAGGAGAGAAAAAGAAGATAGGAAGAGAGACATGAAGGGTGGCTCTGAAAAGATCATCGACTCAAAGATTTTTGAAGACCATTGTATTTCTTCTTTTCATTTGATTTTTTGAACTTCTAATGTTAATTTTTTTATTTTTATTTTTATTTTTATTTTCAATTATGTTAGGCTAATTTTTTTTATTAAGGATGATTTCAAAACTCTGGACATGGCCATGTGATTCGTATTTTCATAATTTTTTTAATTTTCCAATCAAAATTCTTTATGTTCTTTTATAATTATTGTTTGTGGTTATTTTCTTGTTTTATTTGAGTTCGCCAATTAAATAGGACTTGAGAATATTCTATTATTAGGATAGAATTCTTGATCCGTATTTGTCTTGATTTTCTAATCATTATTAGCAAATTGTGGTCTATGATTGTGAGAGGCTATTGTTTGATTCCTTTGGAATGAGCGATTGATGGTCCACGAGAGCGACCCTATTTCAAACCACATGCCAACGGCGTAGGCGATGGCTTAAAAGGACCCAAAACATCAGAAGGCTCAAGATCATTGAATAGTCCCATGATCGCAGGTACAAAACAAAACTAATTCTTTTTTTTTCCTTTTCACCCTTTTCTTTTCTCTCTTTGGTTCCTAAGAAATCTAACAAAAGAAAGGTTCAACACCTAAATGGGCTCTATGGAAGAAAAGATTTGGAAGTGAAATAAGATGACCTAAGTGTCCTAGGTAAGCAAAAATGCAAAAAGGAAAGCAAGAAAAGAGGAAGCAAAGGAAAAATACCTGGAAAATGTTTGAGAGGAATTCAACAGCAATCGAGAAAGAGGGAGGAGCACCGCAACAGTTATCATAAGTAAAAATGGGAAAGAAATGAACTAAATCATGTTCAAATTTGCATTTAATGCCCAAATCAATTTGGACGATCAAGATTGAATTTCACCAACTTCCTATATCAATTTAGGCAAGCCTCATAATTTTAAAACATGAGAATGTGCGCTTAGAAACTTAGATCCATGCAACACATCATTTCCCACATCCAATCGCCACTGAGCATAGCAGGAAGGAAATGCCATGTGGAAGCTTCAATCGAGTGGGCTGTTCTAGGCAAGATGTATTCTCAACCTCCGAGAACCTTCCTTGAAGATCAAAAAGACATTGAAGGAAGATCCAAAATGCACCCTCAAGACCTAGGAAGCTAATGACTTGACATGACTTTTTGTTGTAGATTTCCTTTGACTAAGTTGGTGGGGCTTACTGTTAGGAGTAAAAATTGCACTTTAGTAATTACCATACATATTTCAGTCGATTGCCTAAAAAAATGGAATGGAGAAAGTCAATTGGCCAAATCAACTAGAGATGGAGAGTCGAGTGGAGTTGATAATCGACTAGAGACCAACGAGCACCATATGAAATAAATCAAGAAAGGATCATCTTCGGATCCTACGAAGACCAAATCAACCAAATTCGTAGATAAAGGCAAGGACCACATCAATGTTGGAAAAGAAGCAACTCAAGCCAAACAAGGAAACACGCAAATGAGAAAGTCAACTGGAAGAAAATAAAGAGGTTACCCTTTCCTTGGTTAACTCATAATCAGCTCTAAAATTAGGCAGTTTAGAAGTCTAATGTGTCCCCTATAAATATGGAATTGATCCCATAAATTACACACTTTTGTACTTTGAATATTTACCCTCTCTCTCTCTTTACTTTCTATCTTTAAATCTCCTCCTCTCTCTCCCCTATTCTCTATCACCTCAATTATTGTACTATTTCAACATATAATGAAACCTTGAGACCCTCCAATGGACGTAGCTTCTATTCTAGAGGTGAACTATAATAAATATGTGTGATCCTTTATTTGTATCACATTTTACACTTTGTTCTCGTTGCACGTCAATTCAACACTAACCAACTAAGTCCCACTCGATCGACTCCTAGGAACGGCCATTGGAGCTTAAACAAATTTAGTTGTAGAATTCATCCTCTACAAGGACAAAAGCATGAAATAAGCTTAATGTCTCCTACAAATTTTTGTTCAAATATTCTCCCTCTAGGCAATATATATTTTTTTGTTCCTAAAGTTTTTCATCTTTCGTTATTAATTAAATGAACTAATTTGGGCATATTTTTAGTTCAAGAGCTAAATTAGTATTAATTTTAATAGAAGAAACATTTTTACACCGAGAAAAAAGTTTAGGGATCTATCATGAATTTGATTTAATGGTTTTCATCTAAGAGTTAACCAAAGGACTATTCATGAGATACTTTTTGAGCTTAGAAACTATTTATAAGACAAAATTAATTACATATATAGACTTATTTTATAGAGAAAAGAATTCAGAGACAATACCTAGATTTATTCCTTTAAACTAAAATCTTCTCCATTATAAACACTTCATACATAATTAAATAGTCAGTTAAATAGATGCAAAGTCAGAGTATACTTCCTCAATATATCAGATAAGATAAAATTTGTTATATGGGTCATAAATTTGTTTATCATAAGATAGATAAAAATTATATATTTTAGGCAACAAACTCAACCAGGCGCAAAAAGGGGAAAAAAATTCCTGTTCGTGGCCGCCCTTTTTCTTTGGGTTTTTTTCTAAGCAAAAGCAAGAGAGCAACATGAAACTTTTATCACTTTTTTCTCATTTAAATAAACCTATACCTTGTTGGGTTCCCTTTAGTGCGTGTGCACTCTTTAAAAAAAAAAAAAAAAAGGAAAGAAAGAAAGAAAACTAGTTGATAATTATAATAAATGAAAGAATAGAAGTGCATTGCATGTGCACACAATGCTTTTTGTTCTTAGGAAAGCCCCTCTCCCGTGGAAAAGACTACAGGCATTGCAGGTATTTTAGCTATAAATTAGAAAATATAACCTTTCTGTGCAATTAGAGATTTGTAAAGAACCAATTCTCAACTTTTCTTCATCGAACTGGGGTTCTAATCTATTTTGAGGCTATTGGTACACTTCCTGCATGTTTTCCAAGGTAGTTTATCGACCTAAATTTTTTGTTTAACTTCACCTTTTCCTTTTTGTTTTAATTTATATTTCGGGCCCAATTCATTGTCGTTGTTTTATTGTTCTTGTAGTTGCCGATGATTTTACTTGCTCTGGGGATGGGGATACAGTTGTAGATTACAACATTGCAACATACAAAAATTAAAAAGATAGAAGATAAAAAAAAGAGGTTTTGCTATGTATAAAGATATACAAAAAAGGATAAATTTTAATCAAAATGAAAGCTCAACATATATCCCAACTAAATCTAACGTCTCCGCTTATGATATTCTTTACAAACTCATGCTTTATTGGACAAGAAAAGACCAAATTTAACAAATTAAGCAAAAATGCATGAAAGGCTGACAAACAACATAAAATTAAGAATCTATTTTCCGCTGAAAATGGAAATAAAGGGAATGTATATATTTTTTGTGTCTTACACTAGTGGCGAGTAAATGCATGTGCATTTTTCTTGCACGTATAAAATTAAAAATTAAGAATCCATTTTTTCCTCCATAAGCTTGTATATAAATTTGTTTCGTGTATTGATATAGTATAGCAGCACAAATGGAAGAACTGAGACGCTCTACTTGGATAATTTCATCAGCAGATGCAGAAAGCTGCCGTGTGGATGGTATAGAAGCAACTACGCCAATGCAAAACTTAACAAGAGGCCTACTCAAAAGTCTAAAAGGATAAATATACATATATATATATATATATATTTGGACCTATATATATAGGGTAGAATAGTTTTGAGACCCTTTTCTCCAAGGTTATTAACTAACACTGTATTGCATGATATATATATCTATATATGTATATATATATAGAAGCAGAAAAGGAACCTTCTATCTCAACATCTCGCATGATCAGTCATGTAATTAATAGTGACATAGAAATGCGACAGAACATGGAAGGACCAGCAGATGCTAATTTCACACATTATTACCAAGATAATGACCATATTGCACCTGATGGTACGCAATCTTGCAGACTGTCACCATTTTCCTACTAACTTCATGTTCCATTTTTGAACATTTTCTTTCACAGCAGCCTGATACAGACTCTATTTTTATCGTACATAAAACTTATTTAATTATTATTAGAGCAATCCTATTTAATTCTATGGGTTATAACCCCGCTACTAATAAAACAGTAAGACCCAATCTAAAAAATACACCACATGTCAAACCGGGCCTCACAATAATATGAATAGTAGGGTTGCAACCTATAGAGATGAAAATAATTTTCCTTTTGTTATTATTATCATTGTCATGGTCGTTATTATTATTTTGGTTAATGAGAATACTATTGGTTACCACAATATATGTCCTGTATTGATATATCATATTGCAATACAAATGGAAGCGGAACTGTCTAGAGCATCAATATCATCAACAGGTGCACAAGGCCCCAATGTGAATAGTAACATAGAAGAGGCAAATCTACCGGTTGTTACAATTACTGGCCCAGTACATCATATTATTCAACCTGCTTATAACTTAATAAGAGGTCTAATCTTGTTCTCTCTTGGCTTTTATATTTTCATTCCTTTTTTGCTCTAAAACACACGCATAATATTAATTTGTTCATATTTTATATATCTATGACGTATAGGACAAGTAGCAGACAATGAAGCATTTAGCTTAACATCTCAAGCAATAGGTCGCGCAAATGGTATAGAAATAGAACAGATGCAAGTTGTTTTCACACTTAAATATCTGTCGCAACCACCAGCAAATCATAGTTCTGTACGTCCTGAGCAAAACAGTGATCATCTTGTTGATATTTCAAATGATGATAGTATCATTGTCCTTACTATATGTTAATTTCAAAAGGACTAATTATACTGACACCTATTGTGTTTTGTCAAAATAACAAAGACACTAATATAAGGGGTCTCTCTATAATTTTTTTAATAGTTAGAGGTGTCAGTATGATTAGTTTTAGCTTAGGGTGTGTTTTTCAAAATGACTAATTATACTGACACCTTTTGTGCTTTGTCAAAATAACAGAGACATTAATAAAGGGGGTCTCTCCATAATTTTTTTTAATAGTTAAGGGTGTTAGTGTGATTTGTTTTAACTTAGGGTGTGTTTTTGTTATTTTCAGTAAATTTTATCCCTTTCAAAATTTCAAAATCTCTTGACGATATGTTGTTTTAAATTGGAACTCACTTTTTTTATCCAACGTTTAGAATTACAGAGATTAGAACGCATGAGGGAACTGTATCATGCAGCAACAACTGGTAATTGGAATGCTGCTAACGACATCTTTGGAGAGGGAGAACAAAGATCGACCTTATTGAACTTGCATGTGTAAGCTCGAAAGCCTTCGATATTCGCCTCCCAACGTCAAGGAATCTTCAACCAAATTTTACACCTATGTTAGTTTAGATCTATAAAATTTGGAATACCTTTCTCATAATCATTCTAATTATTATATGTTACAAACTAATTAATGGATTAATTTCTTACTATCAGGTCCCCACTTTACGTCCGCGAGCAAATCTCGCAGTTTGCAAGATAAAGCTTTCAAGTTTCTTGAAAAAGTTTTAAGTGAACTTAAGAAACGGGATAGAAATGTGCTCCAAGATATTGTTAAGAGTCCACGCCACTTGTTATTCGAAGCAGCAGCATTGGGGAATTATAAATTTGTAGCCAAACTTCTCCAGTCATTTTCTGATTTAATTTGGGAAAAGGATGGAAATGGACAATCCATCTTTCACACTGTGATTTCGAACCGAAAATTAGATGTCTTTGAACTAATCTCTGAGACAGGGCTGCTCCAGAGCGTGATACAAGCTTGGGAGGACGAAACTACTGGAAACAACATATTGCACATTGCTGCAAAATTACCGCCAAATCAGGTACTGAATTCATTAGCAGGGGAACCTTTCCAAATGCAAAAAGAAGTCTTGTTTTTTAAGGTAAGTATATTTAAAATAACTAAATCCTTTTTATTCAATAATTTTTACCCTTTCTCATATTTTGTTTTGTTTTTATTTTCTTGTTCACGAGGCTTCCCTTCCGATTTTGTTTTTACATATGTTATAAGAGACAGTGAGATTGGTGTGCAAATTACAAATGTTTATATTATATTATTATTGTTATTATTATTATAATCATATGCTGCAACTCACAACAACATTTCAATTCATGGAAAAGATAGGAATTGCTAAGATATGTGCCTGCTGTATATAGGGACAGAGAAAACAACTGCGGAAAAACACCTAAACAAGTGTTTACTTTGGCGTACGAAGAGCTGAGAAAAAAAGGAGAAGAATGGGTGAAAAAAAATGCCAGTCATTGTCCTATTGTTGCAACAATAATTGTGACAGTAGGTTTCCCTGCCTCTTCTATTATCCCCGGTGGCAGCAGCGACTATAATAAAAGCTTCAACAATCATCAGAAGGGAGAATTGACTAGCGTTTTAGTAACTAATGCAATCGCCATGGGCTTGTCTACAACGTCAATGATAATGTTCTTTTCCATCCTCATATCGCGTTTTGCAGAGGAGGAATTTATCTCCTCCCTGCCCCGCAAATTCAAATATGGACTGGCTTCACTTATCGTGGCTCTGGTATGCATGATGCATGATGGTATGATCCTGCATTGCAACAGTTGCAACCTGTTTTAAAATAAAAGGTAGTCATAGCATCATCGTTTCTGTTGATCAGCTATATCTTTGTGCTTCTCGTATTCCCTCCTACGAGATTATCATTTGACTTTGGTGTCATAATTAGACAAATTTTTATATGTTTAATTTATTTTAATTTTGGTGGTTAATGATATATTAATTTGATTTTTCCGGTTAAATGATTCAGTGATTTTTTTTTTATTTGGCTTTTACACACTTTGGTTGATGTTTTATTCCTCGGTTTTTTGAACATTCGCCGACAAGAAAGAATGCAATTCTATTTCACCAATTAAACATGCATGATGACGCAGTATAATAAAGCGGAGAAACATAAATGTCAAAAAAATACATATGGTGATTCATCTTTAATGAACGTGACGACAACTAGAGAGGTTTTTCACGACGAATTTAAAGAATTACAAGTGTGTTTGCTGATATTATGGACATATAAGGATTTTTTTTTTTTTTTTAAAGGGGTCAATTGATAAGTACACAAATATGTTATTTGGACATTGTTTACTAAAGAATAATCGTTAAATATTAAAGCTTTGTTTCAATATTTCCACCTATTTTATTTAAGTGTTTAAATTGGGAAATGTTTACATAGAAGCAATTCATTTTGAAAGTTCCAAATCCCATGTATTTATTTTGTTTCGCTTCTCTTTTTGTGTAGAACTAAATAATGGAAAATTTCATCTTTTAAGACTTACTTTTTATCACTACAAGAAAAATTACATTTAACGACATATTATTTACAACATGTAGTTTTTAAATGTCGTTAAAAATTACATACAACGACATCTCCAACAAAGATGTCATTAACGACATTTGAAACAATAATTAACGACATCTATATAGATGTCGTATTAAAGGTCTCCTTTTAACGACAATAGTTTAGTGTCGTTAAATACGACAAATAAGAGATGTCGTCAAAGCCTTGGAGATTCTACGATATCCCTTATAGACGACATTGGTCAAGATTTCGTCAGTAAGGGATGTCGTGGAATCTTCAAGGCTTTGACGATATCTCCTAATTGTCGTTAAATAATTTAACGACACTAAACTATTGTCGTTAAAAGGATACCTTTAATACAGCATCTATATAGATGTCGTTAATTATTGTTTCAAATGTGATTAACGACATCTTTATTAAAGATGTCGTTGTATGTACTTTTTAACGCATTTAAAAACTACATGTCGTAAATAATATGTCGTTAAATGTAATTTTTCTTGTAGTGTATAAATGTAACATATGTTTATTTGTGACATAACTAATCATATAATATGAATGATAATGTGACATAATTTTTTTTAAGTATGGCATAAATAAATAAACTTTTTAAAAATTGACATTACATGCAATTTTCTCCCAAATAAATACCCAAACCAAAATAAAAACCAAAAAGAAAAGAGCCCACGCCCCGCAAACAGTAGCAACAGAACCCAACATCTCCAGTGCCACGTGGTGATGAACTAGCACATGGGTCCATGTAGGACCTACTTCACCTCCAATGCACCACACACGCTCGTTCAGCATGCTGCCCAACCACACCACGAGTTTCTCCCCTATGCGCGTTTTAGTCCTCCAGCTTCCGCGGGCCCCAGCCTTATCACCAAAGTCTTATGGGTTGTTCCACATAACAAGCAGCACTTATCACTGTTTCTTGAGATCCACGGAGCACGGTCTTTAGTTACAAGAGCATTGTTGGCCACATTCTAGAGGAAAAACTTTAATCTCTCATGTAAATTTGCTTTTAACAGAAAAACTCCCAGACTTATGACCAGCCATATCAGTTTGTCGTCGTTTGACCAAAGTCATGGGCAGATGCTTAAGATATGTTTCACAGTTTGACCGTCAAACATAGACTGCACTAGAGGTATATGCTAGTTTCTAGAAAGGGGAGAAACAGGGTGCTTACTTTGGATGATTGCAATGCAGTATTTGAGTTGAATCGCGCTCTCCGAAAGTCGTCTTTGCTCCACGGAATCCATGGACACTTCGAGATGTCCACCTTCACTCTAGATCCAATGACGAAACCACTACCCCTTCTCAGTATCTCTCTGCGCGATAGGGTGCTCTTCCACACTGCCGATGCATCCTGTTTTTTAGTTATGTCCAGGAATTCTTCCCTACAGCAATATTTAGCTCTGATGGCTTAACATCCCGACTTTCCTGCAGTATTTGCCACATAAGTTTAGAAAGTGGCACCACGGTAACATCCGTAGTCGAATGACCCAGTTGGGCATGGTGACGTATTGAGCCCAGAAAGGCCCGAGGTTGATCTGGTCCATATTGCCTCGGTATGTTCTAGAAGCTTCTTTCCATATGATATTTGAGAAGGGTAAAATGGTCTATTAGCATCCATATTTAAACTAGAAGATCTCCAAGATGGTGATAAGCACTCAAGCTGATCATGATATACTGAATCTAAGAAACTCATAAAAGATAAGGCCTATACGAGATCACGGTGATAAGGTCTAGCCAATAGAAGATGAAATTATCTTGTATCGAATTTAAATTAGGCTTAAGGAGTAAGGCACTAATCATCTCCATGTGCTATAAATAGAGGTTAGTTTTAAAGAACAGCCTAAGTCCAATTCTGGCAATAAATATTTTGAATTTATATTTTCTTATAGTGAAACTTTACCATCCAAGAAAACTTATAGTGGACATAGCTTTCAATTGAGGTGAACTACTCTAAATTCTTGTGCTCCTGCTATTATTTACTTTGCTGCTTTATTTAAATCATTCGTGAGTGATTACCTCGATGAAAAATTTAAGAGAATCTTGTTAGATGTGTTTTCCGTCAACAATTGACACTAAAAGGAGGGTCAAAGAATTTTCCAACCTTTTTTTCATAAGAAGTTCTCTTTTGCTCCAATGGCGAGAGCACGTATTGAAACCAATAACCAGGATCAAAAAAATCATTGTGGTCAAAATGATAGAAACAATGGTGCTGCTTGAGGTAAAAGACAAGAACCGCCTCCGCCACCTCCTCTGGTTGACGACCAAAGTCAGATGACCCCACTCAGACGTTGCAACTCCTAACCTGAATGTGGCCTTATAGGCTCAAATTGGGACACAGACCTAGAATTTCATGTAATTGATGCAATCTTTTTAGTGGATTGAGAATGTCATGAACATTTTTGCTTGACCTGTAGGTAATAATAATGGTCCCTAACCAGCTCCAAGAGATGAAGCGAACCTGTAGGATGGGACTGGTGATTCCAACGACATGCAGTCACACCAAGTATGGGCATCAGGATCATAGGGAAGCAAACAGAAAAGGGCATAGAAAAGACATACGATAGGGGGGCAAGACAACCAGAATCACGAAAGGTTATCACCTTTGGCACCAGGACAAGAAGCGCCTTCAGGCTTGGTGAATAATGAGCGGAATAAAGGCCGAGGATAAGAAGACCTTAGAAATTGGATCTAAGCTCAGCAAGTATAAAGCTAGGATACCAATAGATCAGTGGTAAGTCTTCAAGAACATCTTAAGCTTGTACAAAGAGTGAATAGGTGGGAGGTGAGGTGGGGTTATGAAGCCCTTAATCTCGATAATCTAGATGGATATCCTTTCACCGTAGAGGTGATGGCTGAACCCTTGCCACCCAATCTTAAATTGCTGGACATTCCCTTGTTTGATAGAAAAGGAGACCCCGATGATCACGCCCAGCTCTTCAATTTACACATGAGCCTACAGGGGGGCCCTGATGTACTAATTGCCAAGCTTTTGATGCAATACTTAGTCGACCAGCGAGACGGTGGTTTAGGAATTTAAGGCCATGGACAATCACATGCTGGTGAGAATTATACACGGTGTTTATTACCTAGTTTATGGGAAGGAGATTACAACAAACACCCCAAAAAAGTCTTCAAGCAGCTAAACTAGGACCCATTGAGTCTTTAAAGTCCTTTATCGATCGTTACTTCAGGGAGATGGTTTCGGTTAAGAATTGATTAGAAGATGTAGCCTTGACATTAGTCCTTGGCTGCTTAGAACATGGAGCTTTTAAGTTTTCTTTGCATAAGAAACCATCGGTGATATGGCCCAGGTTCTTATCATGGGTTCAGAAGTATATTAACGCTGAGGAGACAGCTTGGTTATCAACAGATGCCGAGATGCCATATTATCCTCCATTGCTAAAAGCACCAATAGGTCAGCAACCAGCTCAACAAGTGCATAATCAGAATGGAGAAAAGAATAGTGGAAAGAGGAAAAACCCAAACAGTGAAAATAATAATCAGAATTGTCTTCCCCTGGCACCTACACCAACCTTAACTCCAGCTCCACTTGTATCGTAATCGTCACTATTAAGGTATGAGACTACACAGAGCTCCATATGAATATTGAGGAAATTTATAAGTAGATGCAGAATTGTAACATAGTAAGAAGGCCAATTTCGATAAGGTAGGACCTCGCTAAAAGAAATTAGAATAGACACTACAGGTTCCATGGAGAGGTCAACCATAACATTGCAAACTACACTAACTTGAAGGATGAGATGGAAGACCTCATCAAGAGAGGTTGCTTGTGGGAATATATCATAAAGAATCACCTAGGTGGTGTCTGAGCTAATCAGAGTAATCTAGCACCCCAAGGGGAAAAAAGCAATCACATGCAAAAGTGATTTGCACCATCCACAGAGGTCCATATTTTGGTGGGAATTCTAGGTGATCTTAGAAAAGGTATGCTTAGGAGGCCAAAGGCAAGCCAAAGGAAGATGAAATACCAACAAAGATATAGAGAAAAGCTAGCATGGAAATTACCTTCTTTGAAGAAGACGCTTGAGTCATTCACTTTCCTCATAATGGCGCACTAGTGGTGTCTCCCATGATTGGCGATCATGAAGTCTATAGGGTCTTCATCGATAATAGAAGATCAGTGGACATTCTTGATGCATACACATTGGACCAAATACAGATCCCCAAGGCTCAGTTGACACCTTATTCACAACCGTTGTACAATTTTACAAAAGATAGCATTGCTCTGAAAGGTATGATCACTCTTCCCATTACTGTCAGTACCTGACCAAGCACCTCGACTATAATGTTGAGTTTCATAATTGTTAGGAGACTAACCTTGTGAGCCCTCAAGGTAGTCTCCTCTATATGCATCAAGTGGTAAAGTTCCTAACTAATAATGAGGTAGGAGAGATGAGGGGTGACCCATATGAAACACGGACAACATATTTGGATTCGATCCAAGACTATGAATTCCCCAAGCATAGAATGATGTTGGTCGACCATGGACCAAATGAGATAGACTTGGACCAAGAATGGATGATGAAATCATTGCAACAAAACCAATAGAGGACCTAGAAGAAGTAGCAGTGGATAATGAGGACCCAAGCAAGATTTTGAAGATAGGCACTGAGCTCAATACTAGATACCGTGCAAATCTAATAGCTTTCCTAAATGATAATCTCGATGTCTTTGCTTGGATGTATGATGATATGAAAGGTATTTTCCACATATTATTTGTCATTAACTTAACATAGACCTTGCACATCTACTGAAAAGACAAAAAAGAAGGCCACTAAATGGAGAAAGGTAAGTGGACAAGTTAATCAAAACTAAAACCAACAGAGACTCTCATTACTTGACTTGGCTAGCAAATCTAGTCCCGGTGAGAAAGCCAAATGGTAAGTGGTGTGCACAATGCAAATACATATGTTTACGCTGGTTTTCTTGTTCTTTCTTGTGCAAGATCAAATGTCTTTTCGATGTTTTTTCATTTGCGTAAATTTCAACTAGATTAGTAACTACAACTCTAAATTGGGCTCTATCAAAATATTTAGATTTAGAAGCTTTCACATATATGAAGTATTCTTTTGTACTAAAGAGTCTGGTATGACTTTTTATGTTTCTTATGATACCATGTTACTCATAAAATTTCATAAGTTTATTTTTTTGATGGTACAATAAAAGAAATAATATAAAATAAAAATATTTTTTAAATGTGCAATAAAAGAAATAATTTCCAATTAAAATTGTGAAATGCATAATACCTCAGTTGTACTTTGTATCAGTTCTTTTGCAAAGCAATTAAGGATTTGTTTTGCATTGTCTACAAATAAGATTACTACTAATACTTCAAAGGAATCATGAAGATGAGCTTCAATAGAATTAGGCAAGGAAACTTGGTTCAATTGAACAAATAATTTGTAAATAGTAAAAATAACAACTACTAATGAATAGCTAAAATTAAAAGGATTAAAAAGTTTCCAATTAATAGGATGTGAATTATTAATTACTAATACACACTTTGTAATAAAATAATATGTTTATTTAACTATTTAATATTGGATGACACAGTGTAAGTGGGACTCATAGTGTGTGGCGTCTAGCATATGGAAAGTCCACATGTGATGTTAACTTATTCTCCAAGTTTCGTATTTTTGAAAAGTTAAAATATTTCTAATTTTGAAAAGAGATTTTAAATTAGTTTTTTTTTTTTTTTTTGAAAAAAAAGATAATGTTGCTTTTTATGGCCCACAGAATTTAATATATGCCGAGGAGTGCATTTGGATGCACTCAAAATCATTCACATGTTTTATATATTATGGGTTATTAATACTAATGACCCCTAAATTTTGAGGTCTCATCTACTTTACCTTTAAAATTTGAAAATCATTACTTTACACCTTGAATTTTTAAAACTTTTCACTTTACCCCCTGAATTTTAAAAATCATCATTTTGTCCTCAAACTTTCAAAGCTCCTTATTTTGTTTCCTATTTCTATTTTTCTGTTCAATAGACGGAATTAAGCCTATACGATTCGTACATGAGTCACCTATAAAGGTAAAAATAAGATTTTATCGCTCTCGAGTTTTGCTTCATATTTACATTCTCATTTAACATTTTTTATTTGGTCCCATTTAAAAAGGGTCTGTATGCACATTTTTTTCTCAATATTATTTGTCAATATCTCTTCATCTTTAATGCATAACTTATTTTCGTTAGTATTTAAATTCAAATAACAATGAACAATATTAACTTATTAAATAAATTATGCATTAAAGATGAGAAGAAATGATTAGGCAAACCCTTCTTAAATGGAAGTTCATATAAATAAACAAAGCAAGTGAGAGTGTAAACATGAGACAAAACTTAAAAGTGATAAAATCTCATATTTGCCCTTACAGGTGATATATGTACGAATCACCTCTATTTAATTCTATCTATTTGAATGGAAAATCAGAAATTTAGAAGACAAAATAAGGAGCTTTCAAAGGTCAAGGGCAAAATAATGATTTTTAAATTTCAGAGGGCAAAGTGAAGAGTTTTGAATATTCAAGGGGTAAAGTGGTGATTTTTAAAGTTCCAAGGGCAAAATAATGGAGACCCTAATGTTTAGAGGACTATTAGTATTAATAACTTATATATTATATATTATATATATTAACGTAAAGAAAAAAATGAAAGCAACGTTTTTTTAAATAAATGAAAACGGATATAAAACTTGGAGATAAGTTTCCCATTATTTAATGATTAATTTAATTAAATTGGATTGGGAAAGAACTTTTATGCATATACAACTAGGTGCTGAGGGAGAGCCTTTTATGAATTTCAATTCTCTTTTAGAGAGGGAAAGTCTATAGAGAATTATTCTTCATAGTCATCTCTTGTTATCTCACATAGCAAGATCCTAAAACAGTGTGTGATTAATTTGTAAACCCTCAACGCCCACAGGTTCGTTCATGCAATCTAAAGACAAGGAATGGAAGAGTTGTTGAATCAATGAAAAAGAATTTTCTAAGTGATAAAATCATCAACCTAATCGGACAACGGTAAAATTATTGTACACTTATATAGTAATTGTATATTAATTAATATAGTTATAGAGTATGACCAAAAGTTTTATGAAAATTTTTGTTATACACAATTCTATTGCTTCGGTTGTTTTCACTGTTTTTTATTTCAAAACTAATAATCAACATCAAAGCCGGTTATAGCTTATATAAATTTAATATATGATTATGCTATAGTGAAATTAATATATAAATTTAGGAGTGGGCACCATGAATATGATGTATTTTTATGTGGACATTTATATTTGATTCATATGATAAATGTATGAATAACGGGTTTGATTGTTAATTACATGGTTTCTTAGATCTTACAATTTTATAATTTTTTATTTTAATTTGATTAGATCAATTGCAATTATTTGTTGAAAAAATTATCGTTGTTGTAATAGTGAAGAAACCAGAAGACGATTGAACAAAGATGGGCCGGTAGATTAATTAGCTTTGCCGTGGTCAATCGTCGAATTAGTTGATCTTTAGCGGCCGGATCTTTCACATTCTCATTATTTTCTTCATTGTTTTATTCTTTTATACATTTATTCTCAGTATGCTCAGTATGATTCTACGACAGGTCTCTTTCTATAAGAGTATCAATAGTCTCTTATTATAAGAGTTTCAACATTCTCTTTCAATAAGAGTTGAAAAAGTGCTCTCATTTAGTCTCATTCAGTGTTAATTTCATCTTCATCTATTAACAACAGAAGTCAGTCAAGATTCTCTCACTCTCTATGTATTTACTGTTTCTGCTTATTCTCTTTCAATCTCTGTTATAGAAGTTATAGAAACAGACACAAAACTAGTATCTCATGGTATAGTTTTGATTATTTAAGATAAAAAAAAATGATTTGTTCGTCAAAATTTTAGATTTTTTTTTTTTAAAGCAACGCAGAGTAACGTTTTGTGTGTCTGGACTTTTAATATTCTGGTTTTGAAACACGTTTATTGTGTGAAACAATTCTATTTTCAACTTCCTCAATTCTCTATCCAATCCAATATGAGTTTTTTTTGTTCGGCACTACAAACAAAATTATATTTAACGACATATTATTTACAACATGTAGTTTTTGAACGTCATTGAAAAGTACATACAACGACATCTCCAAAAAATATGTCATTAACGACATTTGAAACAATAATTGACGACATCTATATAGATGTCGTATTAAAGGTCTCCTTTTAACAATAATAGTTTAGTGTCATTAAATTATTTAACGACAAGTAAGAGATGTCGTCAAAGCCTTTGAGAT
>CAMOHE010054816.1:0-65949 GCA_946598075.1 Artocarpus hirsutus | reverse complement strand
ATTAATTTCAATTGTTATTTTAGATTTTTAATAAAATGATTTGTTAAATACTAAGTAGCTTTTATTTGAAAACAGTGTGTTGTTGCACACGGTTTTGTGCAACTAATTTTCTGTCTCTTCCTCTATTTATTCCACCTTACTGTCTCTCTCATTTATTTTCTCTCTCTCTCGGTTTCACTCTCTCTCTCAATCTTTCTCTAAATTTTTTTGAAACAAAATTTGATTTCAAGCTTCGGGATTGTGGATTGAAGGCTCAGGAACGCGATTGAGCAACCACAAACTTGAATCAAAGCTTCGATTCAAGGTTAGTTTCTAAATTTCAAAACTTTTTCAATTTTTCAAATTTTCTTGCATTTTGAAATCTAAGCTTTTCTAAGCTTAGAAATCTTTCAATCTAGGTTAGATGAACTTAGATTAACTAGAATACAAGCTTTGTTTCATCAAAAACGGATTTGAATCAAGATTTTTCATTTTTCTCAAATTTTTCTTATTTTTAGATTTTTTTAAAAATCTTGTTTAAAACTTATTTTAATGCATTAAAAAGTAATCTATTATGTTTTTCTATTATTTATGACTATTACTCATGCCTGAGAATTGAGAAAACAGGTTGAAATTGAAGATTTGGGCTCGGGGAGGCCGAGACCCGTGCTTAGAAAATTTTAAAATTTTTCTAGATCGACAGGCTGAACTTCGTGTTCGGCAGGCCGGATTCATGTGTTTGGCAGGCCAGATTCATCCAACCGGTAGGCCAAAACTGGAAAAATTCAGTCGACCAGACTTGGACCTTCGGTAGGCCGAACTACATAGTTTGGCCGGCCGAACCAGGGCGACCGATAGGCCAACCAGGCATGGTGATATTTTGTGATTTTTCACCCGTTTTCATCGTTTTGAACCTCGATTGAAATTTCAACTTTATAAAATGATTTTATAAACCTAAGTGGCACACTAGGATACCATGAGATGATTTAATAACCTAGGATATCTCAGGTTAGATACTAATAGACTTAGTTTTCATTCAAGGTTATGCATGGATCTGCGGAGTTAACGTATAGCGGACCGGGATTACGGTGTGGGACACTTGCACGAGTATTGAGGTAGGACTTTTACCCCTTCCTTGGTAGCTAGTTTTAAATGTTTTACCCACAAAGGAATTTTTAATAAAAAGTTTTCAAACGATTGGTTGAAAATATGTCTTTATTGACTGATTTCATAAATGATAGAATTGAGGTGATTTTTCATAACAAACCTCATAATAAATGTAAATGATTATATTTGGTAAAAAGAGATTTTAATAATCATGAAAAGATATATATATATATTTTGGGGCATGACGCCATATCAAAGATCGGGTCGTGTATTGCACGACCTTAGGGGCAGGTCTCGAAGCCCAGCTGGGCCACTACGTTGGTGAATTACATATGGTTTGCCCAAGAAAAGAAAATGGTATTTTTCTGGTCATCCTATTTAAACTATTTTGGTAAGATAAAGCTTTTATTAAATTTTCATCTATTTATTTATTTGTTCTAGTTCTTTTCTATATATTTATTTGATTAAAGAAGTTTCTTTTAAAGTTAAATATTTTCAAAATATTGTCCTACTAAGCCTTTCGCTCACGTTTTATTTGTTTTAAAATCTTACCGCATAGGTGAACATCAGCTTAGGATCAGAGAAGAGTCCGCTGACCGGACTTGTGACCAGTAGAAGATCTTGGTAGGTTATATTATAGCAAAACAAGGCATGTAAATTTTTAACTTTTTCTTTTATTCTGGACTATGGTTGCATTACAATATTGTCATTACTGTTTGTGTGCACAAGAGGTGGGCCAATGGGACCCATTCTCGCCTCACCTTCTATTTTATTTTTTTAGTATCTTCTCTGCGCTTATTTTATTCGATTATTTTATTTATTCAAATATTATATCTGCTTGTTTAAAATAAACAGTTTTTTAAAATTTTTACATTTTTATTTATAAATTGATTCTAAAACCCAAACTTTTAACTAAATCTCTGTTTAATTAACTTAATTAATCCACCACGTCACCTCCCGTACCCCGGGGCGTGACGCTTTCCTCAAGCAACTCCTCTTTTTAACTAAAGAGAAAACTAATAGCTAAGGTTCAAGAGGTAGAATAATAGCCCTATGGGATTTTTAGAGTTTCATAGCAAAATACTCTCCTCTAAATTTCTCAAGTGATCTTAGATTTAATAGAAAAACATTTCCTTTATATAGAGGTTGGACGAAGACATATCTTATCAAATAAGGCTTCTATATTCGAGTTTGGATCAAAACTCGTCACAAAATCATGTCACACTGGTCGCTGACATGGTAGGGGGCAGTCGACCAACCTATACTAGGGTTGGTTGACCGAACTAATACAGCAGCTCTGTGTCACATGTTTTTCAACTCCTGGAGAGACCTGATCAAACTGTTTTAAACTGATTTATCTGACCTGGGTATATTTATAGAGCCTTAGTTTTAATTCAAATAACCAAAAATAGAAGTTATATATATTAAAATAGTCATATATATAAAATTCCATAACAAATAAAATATATTCAAATAATTCTATATATTTATATTTGAATTAATTTAACCAAATAAACTAACATGAATTATAAAATCCAATTCATTTGAACTTAAGCAAATCAAAAAATTAACATGAGTTACCATAGTGTAGGAAAAATACATCGTATCTTTACAAAAAAATAAAAAAGCTAGCAAAAGGAACCTGGTGGACATATATAGATCAAGCTCTTATAATTATAAAATGACATGTCTTTGACACATACATTTTAAAATTATTAACTCAAAAGCTATTCCACTAAAAGCTCTTATCACATGATACTTCCAATCTATGTGCTTACTTATCTTGTGATATCTTGGCTCCTTAGAATTAGCCATAGCTGCATTGTTATCACAGCACCACATAATAGGTTTATCCATACTAGGAACTAGTTCAAGATCCCTAAGGAACCCTTAGAGCCACACAGCTTTTTTTGAAGCTTTAGTGGCAACCATGTACTTAGCCTCCATCATTGAATCAATAGTGTAACCTTGTTTTATACTTCTCTAAATAATGGAGCCTCCTCCCAAAGTAAGCACAAACCCAGAAGTCGATCTTCTCGAATCTAGATAGGATTGCAAGTCCAAACCAGTGTATCCAAGAAGTGTTTTGGTCCTTCTTAGGTACTTAAAAACATGCTTAATTGTAACCTAATGTTTTGGTCCTCGATTCCACTGATATCCACTCATTATCCTGACCGCATAACATATGTCAAGTCGTGTGCAAAGTATAGCATACATGAGATTACCCACTGCCGAAGCATAAGGCATATTCTTCATGTATTCTCTTTCCTCATCTAACTTTGAACAGTATTTTTTAGAAAGAGTAGTTCCAGACCTAGATGGTTGCTCACTTTTTTTTGGAATTTTGCATCGTATACTTCTCAAGAATTTTAATTATTTAGGAAACTTAGGATAAAGCTATCATTTTGTTCTTCCTATTTCGAAAAATTTAGATACCCCAAAAAAAATTAGCCTCACCCAAGTCCTTCTTGTCAAACTGCTTAGTCAACCAAATTTTAACCGATAACAATGCACCTACGCTATTGCCAATTAGTAGAATGTCATCTACATAGAACGGCCAAAAAACCATCTTCCCATCCTTAAAGTGTTTATACACATGATTCATCCACGTTTTGTCCAAACCTATGTCTTGATCACTTGGTCAAATTTTATGTTTCAAGAACATGAAGCTTGCTCAAGTCCATAGATAGACTTTAGAAGCTTGCAAAACTTATTCTCTTAACCCTTAGTGTTAAACCCATCTAGTTATATCATGTATATGGTCTCATCAAGATAGACATTCAAGAAAGCTATCTTGAAATCCATTTGCCATATCTTATAATCGAGAGCAGCTGAAATGGACAAGAGAATGCAAATGAACTTAAGCATGGCTACAAGTGAAAAGGTTTCTTCGTGTTCAATTCCTTCCTTTTACATGTATCCCTTTGCTACTGGTCTATTCTTACAAGTTTCTACTTGTCCATCTACACCTCTCTTTTCTCTTGTAGATCCACTTAACCCTATGGGTTTTACCCCTTTGGGAAGGTCCATAAGTTCCTATACCTGATTAGTCCTCATAAACTTCATCTTAGTCTTAATAATCTCTAGACAGAGTTTTACATCAACATGCTCTGTGGCCTCTTTGTAAGTATAAGGAACTCTGTCATGTTCAACCGGTTCACCCAAATAGGATTCACCATCGAACATATACCTCTCAAGTTGACACTTGATCCTTCCATTATGCAAAACTCCTTAAGTTGTTGTTTGGCCGGTTTTTCAATATTGATTGGATAGGATTCCATGGAACCACAAGAGCAATCATCTTACTCACCATTTCCTCGAGTACCACTCTATTTAGAGGCTTAAAGTCATTCATGTAACTTTCCTTAAGGAACATTGCATTTTTTGAAATGACAACTGCATCATAAAATGCACCTTTATTGGAAAAATACATCTCTCTTTCGGCTTGCCGATCTGTGTGATCGACCTGCCAGTCATAACCCATTAGCTTGTTGAACTTTAATAGTTTGGCCTGCCGCCAAAGTTGGTTGAATCCTACCCCGCAAGCGGCCTGTCTAATTGGAAGTTTGTCCTGCCAATTTGCAACCACCGGCGTGCTAAAATGAGGGTTTGACCTACCAATCGAGCTGAATTTGCGTTTTCTAGAAAAACAATTTTTAAACAATTGTTTCATCTTATGTTTAACAATTCAAAAACACAAACAATTAGACTTAGGAAAACACAAGGGAATTGCTATCACCCATCTTCTAGATTCGTCTTCACTACGAATTATTATTTAATTGTAAAATTTTTTACAAATTTAAAATTAAAAAATAATTCCTAGATGTTAATGATAGACTGCCATCTAATTACATGAAAACCCTAGATACACATTCTAAATTCTAAGGAACCATAACCGGCATAACTTAATTAATTAAAAAATAATTAAATTAAATAATAATTTAATAAACCACAATTAATTAATAAACATTCACTATATAATCTGATGACAACATATAAATACATAGAAACCCTAGAGCACTAACTCTCAAAAAATTTAAATTCAAGCATAAGAGAGATCAAGATCATATAATATATAATATATATATATATATATAACATGGTCACAAACTTTTAAATTAACATAAAATCCTTAGCTCCGATACCAATTGTTGGAAAACCAATAGGCAGCGGAATTAAAAAAATTTTAAATCAGAGTATCTTCCAAAACACAAGTTTGACATGGTATATACATAAATTAATCAGATGTTACTAGCCTTTGTATGCCAAAGAGCTCCAGTAATCAGTGTAGAGAAAAATGTTTTAGAAGAGCCTTAGCTAACTAGTCTTCTTTGCTATTCTTAGTCCACGATCAGAGTGTGTGTGAGCATACGTTGTTCAGCTCTTCCCCAGTGACTCTCCTTCCAAACAATTGAGAAGACCTAGAACAAAGGTTCATGATTGTGAACAAAAGCTCTCAAGGAGTTTTAGAGTATCTAACACCAGAGTATTCATTCTAAAGCTCTCAACTGATTTAAATAAATCAAATAACCCAGTCGGAGTCAAGGTTAGTCATTATTAATTAAGGCCTCAAAAATTCAAATTTGGATTAACTTCTAATAAAATTGCATCAAAAACATGTGATCAGATTATTGTTAGATCGGCAGGCCAAACTAACGGATCAGCCTGTCAAACTTGCTCCATCGGCAAGTCAAACTAACAAATCGGCCTGCCAAACTAGCGATGATATGATCCCTGTGAATCTTTTATTTCCCACTTGAGATTCTTTAGATAGAGCCACAGTTTTAATTCAAATAACCCGATAGAAAAGTTATTTGATTAAAACAGCCATATATGGATAAACTTAAGGAAAGTAAATATTCCCGAAATTCAACAAGTTTATCTTGAATTAATTTACAAAATTAATTCAACCAATAAATAGACATGAATTATCTGATTCTATCAAATTTCAGCCAATATAACAATTTAACATAAGTCACCAATTTATTGGGAAAGCACGCCGTATCATTACAGGATTTATTATCGGCTAGTAAAGGAGACCTAATGGACCTACATAGTTTAAGCTCCTAGAAAAGCACGCCGTATTATTATAGGATTAATTATGAGCTATCAAAAAGGACCTGATGGACCTATATAGTTCAAGCTCCAATAATTATAAATAATAATATCTCAGATACACATTTTATAATTATCAACTATAACGTTACTCCACTAAAAGCTTAGAGCAACACTCTCAAACTATATAGAATTACGAAGCCTAAATTAGTTAAGTGTCTATGACATATCATAATGAGTCATATCCCCATAGGATATTCATGATTGGCTTAAGGAAAAATTCCAGTTTACCTTCCTGATTGTTTTTTTCTTACACTCCATAATCTCATCATTAGAAAACATACCATCCGAGGACAATATTCCATTTGATAACACCTATGCATCCAAATGGTTAAGTGCTCCAGTTTTTTAAGTATAGGATAACACATATAAGAGAATATCATTGACTCCACCAATGGAGCTAAACTGGTCTACACCATTAAGAGTCATGTCTCCAACATACTGGTATTGTCATACCCTAGAGTACGGGTGGTGACGTGATAGATTAATTAAGTTAATTAAAGCAGATTTTTTATTAAAATTACCAATTAAATGATTAGGGTTATTTTTGAAAAACGTGATAATAATATTTTCTTAAAAAACATTCTAAAATATTTATAGTTATTTTAAAAAACATTCTAAAATATTTATAGTTATTTTAAAACAACAAGAAATAAAATAAATATTAAAGATAATTAAATATAAATCGGCTCCCACTAGACCCACATTAGTGCACACACATGGTATCGACAATAAAATAATATATCCTAGTCCAATAAAAAAGTAGATATTAAAATTATACATGCCTTGAATTAAATAAAGTAATCACCTAAACAGAATTCCTACAACTTATGTGTTTGCCTTGTGGTCTCCTTGTCGGTCCTAAGTTGCAATTCACCTAGGGGAAAGGTTCTAAAACAAATAAAGAAATGTGAGCAGAAGGCTTAGTAGGACTAAATTTTGAAAACACATAATTTGAATGTAAAATATATCATTTGTGAAAATATTTAGAAAACAAAATTAAATAAATAAATTCATTTAAATTATTCTTACCGAAATTAGTTTGTCCAAAAATAATCTTATTGTCCTTCTTCGGCAAACTATAAGTATCATCACTGTAGTGGCCTAGCTGGGTTTTGGGATCTGCCCCCAAGGTCGCACTCTACACGATCCGATCTCTAATCATGGCATCATGCCCTTATGTGTATTTATTATTATTTAAATCTCATGTTACTGAGTATTGTCAATTACATTCATCATTCGATTCATTATGATCATTCGATTCTTGACGAATAGTGAAAATAGTTAAGAAGTTTATCTAAACCGTTCTTTGAAATCTGTTTTAAAAGAAATCATTTTGTAGCAAATCATGTTGAAGGAAATCATTTTGAAAGGGTTTTGAAAGAAATCATAGTGTGGTCAAAATCCCCTTTTGAAGACATTTAAAACATTTTGTTAATTATTGAAAGCATTTTGAAAGAATCATTTGAGGCCAAAATCATTAAAAACCTAGCTACCAAGAAAATTGAAGAAGTCCTAATATCCTAAATCATGACCTAGCATCATAGTCCCGACCTGCTATACGTTAGCTCTATGGAACAACGAACAACCTTAAATGTAAACTAAGCTCATCAGTATCTAGTTTAAGATGTGCTACTCTATTAAGCTATCTCTTCGTGTCCTAGTGTGCTGTTTATGCCCGTAAAATCATACTATAATGTTTAAATTCACAATCTAGGTTTAAAACAATGAAAGCAGGTGTAAAACAACCATTTTTCGTATGGCCTGTCAGCCTGTTGAATTCCATGGTTCGGCCTGCCGAACTACACAGTTTGGCCTACCGGCCAGGCAGGCTTGGCCTACCGAACTTCCCCAGGTTTGGCCTGCCGATGATACGAATCCGGCATACCGAACTCATGAGTCTGGCCTGCCGATGTTCAAGATCGGCTTGCCAAACTGGAAAAATCTGGGGATCCGAGACTTCGAATCTCGACCTCCCCAATATCAAAATCTCAATATAAACCTGTTTTCTCAATTCTTAAGCATAGGTAATGTTCATAAACGATAGAAAAACATAATACAACACATTTAAACGAATTTGAACAAGTTTTACATAGAAAATTTCAAAGGAATCCAAAAATGGAGAAAAAGGGAAAAATGTGATTCAATCCATTTTTTGTAAAATCAAGCCTAGATTCGAGTTGTTTTGAGTTCCATTAACTTAGATTAAAGGCTTCCTAAGCTATAGAAACTCGAATTACAATATTTTAAAGAAATTGAAAATTTTGGAAAAAGTTTTAAAAATTTGAAAAATAACAAACTAACCTTGAATCCAAGCTCGAAATCAAGTTTATGGAGGCTCAACCTTGCTCCTTAGCTTCTAATCTAGCTGAAGATCCAAGCTTAAGCTCAATTTTGAATTAAAATTTAGGAGGGACAGAGAGAGAGTGATGGGTAGAGAGAGAGAATAGAGAGAGTGTGAGAGATAGCAAGTGAGGGAAAGAGAGGGAGAGGAAATATATATAGGAAGAGAATGGCTTTTGCAAAGTGAAAACCATGTTCCAACACATGGTTTTCCAAAAGTGACATATTGAACATTTGACAATTTGTTTTGTTCCAAAAATTCAAAACAACAATTGAAATAATAAAAAGTGATTAAAAATGATTAAAAGTAATACTAATTTTGAAAATATTACAAAATGGTTAAAGTTCAAACTTACATTATGGCACACTAACTCACCATTTCTCCACTAATTACACTAAATTAAAAATCAGGGTGTTACAACTCTCTATCCCTAAAAGAAATTTCATCCTCAAAATTGGAATGTAACCCAGAAACAAAATAGATATGGATATAACTCCCGTATAGTTGATCCTAATTCTTAGGTTGCCTTTTAGCCCTATGGTGCTGCCACACCACTTCCACTAATAGAACTTCATAGCATCACAGATCTACCACTTATCGATCGATAATCTAAATCAATGTCTTCCTAAATTTGCATGTCATGAATAAAGACAATCTTACTTGGCTTGGGTGGATATTTCAAAGCATCGACACACGCATGAAATACGACCTGAATATGAGAGTTCGAGAGGAAGGTCAAGGCGATAAGCGATCACTTCAACATGTTGAGAAATCTTGAATGATCCAACACACCTCAATGCAATCCCCGTTCACATCGAAACGCGAAACTTACCTACAGGACGAAACCTTTAAAGAAATGAAATCCCTTTTCTTGAGTTTTGTAGGTTGACGTCTTCCATCCGTAAAACTCTTTCGCCTACTCTAGGCAGCTTTCAACCGATCATGAATCACAGTAATCCTTTGATTGCTCTCACGGGTTTCTTTGGGTCCAATAATGATCTTATTTTCTGGTTCAGCCCAATCACTAGTGATCAACACGGCCGTCCACATGGTGCTTTAAACGGTGCCATGTTGATGCTTACTTCTTAATTTTCATTGTATGCAACTCTTTCAGATGCAAATATCTCTTCCAATTTCTTGCCAAAGTCCAATACATGTGCATGGAATGTATCCCTAAGAATCTAAATGACTCATGTAGACTGCCTATTGGTCCAAGGATGAAAAGCTATGCTAAAATCCAAGTTTATGTCTAAAGCTTCATAAAAATTCCTCCATGAACTCGTCTCAAACACAACGACCTAAGGGTAGGAAATAAAATGCACCGATTTCATCAACCTGCCAACTATGACCTAAATCGCATCATGCCTTTACTCCGTCCCTAGCAACCCGATGAGGAAATCCATTGTGACAAGCTCTCGTTTCTACTGTAGAATGGGAAGCTGTTGAAGCTAATTAGTGGGTTCTTGATGCTCAGCTTCTACCTAGAGACAAGCCACGCACTTGACCACGTACTTTTGAACACCTTTCTTTATACTTATCCACTAGTGTTGCCTCTATGAATCGCGATACATCTTCGTGCTTCCTAGTTGAATAACGAACTAAGACTTGAGAGTTTCATCCATCAAAGCCTTTGCCACTTCCTCAATCGCAAACACTGCCAGATGTCTCTTGACATTGCAACGACCCACCTGCAAGAATCCTTTATTCTTTAGACTGCTCCCCGTTCTATATCTACGTCCACATTCCCTAAAGATGCTAGTCTTGCCATTGATTCTGCTTCATCATTTGGTCAAACATTGGAGTCATTGCCATACATTACGTCGATACCTGGTCGAAGTCTTTATGGTACTGTAGCCCAAAGAAAATCCCTCAAGTGAACAAATACCTTAAGCTCTTGTGACCTAAGAAAATCTAAAATATTGCCCCATTCAAGTAGCATTTCTAGACCTCTGAAGCATGAATCACTAAGTGAGCACTAAATCATGTGTAAAGTAGTCTTGCTCACGAGACCTTCACTATCTCAATCTATAAGTCACAACTAGTTCATGCCGCTTCAACGTACATCTGAGTCCTCATCCTAATGCATCAGTGTAGACCTTATAAAACTCGTGAGTGCTCAATATATTCAACACAGATGCAGTATTCGACCAAGTCCTCAACTCTTGGAAAGTGCATCCGCATTCCTCATCCTATTCAAACCTGACACTTTTCCTGATCATCCGCATCAATAGAGCCTCTATCTTCGAGAAATCCTTCGTGAACTTCCTATAGCACTCGGCAAGTCCTAAAAGCTGCAAACCTTGGCCACATCATTCGGTTGTTCCCACCTTATTGTAGCCACTACCTTAGATGAATCCACTGTGATACCTTGCTCGAAGATGATATGTCCAGAAATTTATCCTCTTTGGCATGCAGCCAGTGCTTTTCAAATCATAAATCTATCCTCGAGAAATATCAGGAACCTCCTAACCATCTAACCAACCCATCGATCCTGAACAGTGGATACTTATTCTTCATGATGACTTGATTTAACTGTCGATGATCAATGCATAACCTGAGTGCACCATCATGTCTCTTGGCAAACGAAACAAGCACATCCCATGTTACCCTGAATGTATCCTTTATCCATACATTCCTAAGGCCGTTTCTTCATTTCCTTCATTTTTGCCAACGCCAATAGATGCAGTGCTATAGAAATTAGAGCGATCCCTAGGTATGACTCAATACCAAACTCAATCTTCCGATGCGATGATAATCTAGGTAACTCGTCGGGGAGACATCATCGAACTTATCAACCACTGATGTTGCTGCATTTCTTCCTGCGGCATTAAACTCCTTTTCTAGATCCTAAAGAAGTATATCTATATATATATATATATAGCATGCTAGGTTTCCTCATACACCTAGACATGTTTTCATGAGTCACTCACTCATTACTTGATATTTACCACCCCAGGTAAACGATCATCGTCCCCCTATTAATCATTAAAGCTACCTCTTTAATGTGACAATCTACAGTTGCACCTTACCTAGACAGCCCGTCTATTCCTAAGGTCAATTATAAGTAGTCATGGGGATCATAATCAAATTAATTTCCAAAGTCTCATCCCCGATCATTATCTTACAAGGTTCATATATATGGGTCACACACACCCACTCTAGGGGTGAGGTATTCACCAAGGGTTCATCAAATTCCTCTATTCCTAATTCCAAGGCATGCATAAATGAACTTGAAACGAGGGAATATGGCACCAATATCAAAGAGAACAAAAACTAAAGACTAAGAAACTGGAACTGTATCGTTGACTCTCACGTTGCTGGTCTAAGCACCCGAACTTCTAAAGTCATGGCATGAACTTGAACTGGAACCTTTCTTTTTTTTTTCCTTTGCTAATGCTGCTACGTCCTAGGTTTATCGACCAATAATACTGTGGAGAAAACTAATGAAGCTGAAGCTAAGAAAGTTGTTGAGGTGGAGGTAAGGACTGAGGTTGAGGCTGACAGCTTGCACTCTCACCGGTCTGAGATCCTTGTCGAGTGTTTCTTATTGGGTAGCTCCTCCCAATGCGTCCAAGCCGCTTGTAGAGATAGCAATGGTTGCTTCGTCTACTGTTGGATGATTTGTTGCTTCCATTGCTATGCTACCGTGTCGATTCTTTACTTGAGCTTGGTGATCGCTACCTCTTTTTTTGCTCCACTGGGGTCCTCCTAATGTTCTCACCCTATCCTTGCAGTAGAGAGAGTAATCTCCTCCTATTGATAAAGTTGACGACTCTAACTTACCCAAACTCCAAAGTCACAAGACCACCAGTTGCCATCAAATGGATATCTTAAACCCTTCCTAGAACTTGATACACCTTTCAAGTTTAGAATCCATGGTGAACGGAACAAACTTGGCCAACTCATCAAACTTTACCTCGTATTCCCGAATCGTCTTGTTATCCATTCCAACTGGTAAAATTTGACGATCCTTTCATCTTTGCATCACTATAGAAATAACGCTCATAGATCAATTCCTTGAATCTTCCCCCGTTGATATTCCTATCATTCTCCAGACACTTTGCTTACTCCCACCAAGTGTTATCACTGCTTGCCAACTTATAAGTCACGAATTCTACTAAATGTACCACTGAGTCTAATCGATATTCAACCACCTACGGACCCCCATTTCCATTGAAAGCTAGGATAGACGTACGCCAAAGCTCCCTGAAGTGCCCATGCCGGCCATCTGCCTTAGAATTGCTAGGTCTAGCCCTCGCTATGCTTCCCTCATTTGTAGAATTCACGTTAGCCATAGTTGGATGACACCTAGGTGCCATTCTCTTGGTTTCTAAAAACAAAATTGGACTGCCAAAGGCTTTTCACTATCGTACCTATGCGTGCACAATTCCTAAGGTTTATAACTTTGAGCTTTGATACCATTTTGTCATGCCCTAGAGTACGGGTGGTGACGTGGTAGATTAATTAAGTTAATTAAAGCAGATTTTTGATTAAAATTACCAATTAAATGATATGGGTTATTTTTGAAAAATGTGATAATAATATTTTCTTTTAAAAAGACATTCTAAAATATTTATCGTTATTTTAAAACAGTGAGACATAAAATAAATATTAAAGATAATTAAACATAAACTGGCCCCCATTAGACCCACATTAGTGCACACACATGGTGTCGACAATAAATAATATATCCCAGTCCAATAAAAAAAGTAGATATTAAAATTATACATGCCTTGAATTAAATAAAGTAATAACCTAAACAGAATTCCTACAACTTACGTGTTTGCCTTGTAGTCTCCTTGTCGGTCCAAAGCTGCAATCCACCTAGGGAAAAGTTTCTAAAACAAATAAAGAAATGTGAGCAGAAGGCTCAGTAGGACTAAATTTTGAAAACACAAAATTTGAATATAAAATATATCATTCGTGAAAATATTTAGAAAACAAAATTAAATAAATAAATTCATCTAAATTATTCTTATAGAAATTAGTTTGTCCAAAAATAATGTTATTGTCCTTCTTGGGCAAACCATAAGTATTACCACCGTAGTGGTCTAGTTGGGTTTCAGGACTTGCCCCTAAGGTCACACTCTACGTGACCCAATCTCTGATTATGGCATCATGCCCTTATGTGTATTTATTATTATTTAAATCTCATGTTACCGAGTATTCTCAATTACATTCATTATTCGATTCATTATGATCATTCGATTATTGACGAATAATGAAAATAATTAAGAAGTTTATCTAAACTGTTATTTGAAATTCATTTTAAAAGAAATTATTTTGTAGGAAATCACTTCGAAGGAAATCATTTTGAAAGGGGTCATTTCGAAAGAAATCATGGTGTGGCCAAAAGCCCCTTTTGAAGACATTTAAAACATTTTTTCAATTATTGAAAACATTTTGAAAGAATCATTTGAGACCAAAATCATTAAAAACCTGGCTACCAAGAAAAGGGTAAAAGTCCTACCTCTATATCCTAAATCGTGACCCAGCATCATAGTCTTGGGGTTGTTACGCCCGCTGCTGGATGAACTACTGCTGCCGCTATTCGTGCCACCCTGTTTGTTCTTTTATGGAGTCGGTTGATTACTGGTGCTCCTTCTACCGCTCCTCTGTGGTCCTCCTGACGTCTTGGCTCGATTCTCACAATACTATGTGTAATCATTTTTCACTGATATTGCTGATGACACAAGCTCTCCAAAGTTCCTAAGTCGTAGAGCAACTATCTGTCGTCAACTAAGGGCTTTGAATCCATCTTGGAATTTGATGCACTTCTCATGTTTCGATGCCACTGCAGATGGAGCAAACCTGGCCAATTCATTGAACTTCGCTTCATATTCTCGAACTGACATATTGGCCTGCTGCAACTTATAAAATTCTACCGCTTTTTGATCCCTGTATCCTTGCAAAAAGTAGCAATCATAAAACAACTCCTCGAATCTATCCCAACTGATGTTACCATTGTTCTCCAGGTGTTTAGCTTGCTTCCACCAGTATTAGCACCACCTTCGAACTTATATGCCGTGAACTCCACGCGATACTCTACTGGCACGCCAAGGGTATCCAGATGTTTCACGATCGAATATAACCAATATTCTGCTATCTGTAGGTCCCCATTTTCGTCAAAAGTTAGTATAGATGCACGTCAAAATTCCTTAAAGTACGAATACCGGCGACTAGCCTCAGAATCATCCGGCCTTGTCCTAGCTACCATCTATCGAAATGTAGCAAACATAGCCCTCATCAAGCCCTCATCATTTTTGAACTCGGCATCAGCTGTCGAACGACATCTAGGTACCATTCTCTCACTTCTGAAAACAAAATTTAGACTGTCAGTGGTATTTTATTGTCGTACCTATGTGTGCATAATTCCCAAGGTTCATAACCTTGAGCTCTGATACCATTCTATCATGCCTCGGAGTATGGGGGTGACGTGGTGGATTAATTAAGTTAATTAAACAGAGATCTAGTTAAAAATTTGGGTTTTAGAATCAATTTGTAAATAAAAATGTGATAATTTTAAAATCGTTTATTTAAAGCAAGCAGTTATAATATTCGAGCAAATGAAATAATAAAATAAAATAAACGATAAGGAAACAATAAAAATAATAAAAACATAGGATGAGGCGAGAATGGGTCCCACTGGCCCACATCTTGTGCACACACATAGTACTGAAAATATTGTAATACAACCACAGTCCATAATAAAAGAAAAAGTTAAGAATTTACATGCCTTGTTTTGCTATAATATGACCTACCAAGATCTTCTACTGGTCACAAGCCTGGTCAGTGGACTCTTCTCCAATCCTAAGCTGATGTTCACCTATGGGGTAAGATTTTTAAAATAAATAAAATATGAGCGAAAGGCTCAATAGGACTATATTTTGAAAATATTTAACTTTAAAAGAAATTTCATTAATTGAATAAATACATAGAAAACGAACTAGAGTAAATAAATAAATAGATAGAAATTTAATAAAAGCTTTATCTTACCAAAAAAAAAAGTTTAAATAAGTTGACCAAAAAAATCCCATTTTCTTTTCCTGGGCAAACCATATGTAAGTCACCACCGTAGTGGCCCAGTTGGGTTTCAGGACCTACCCCCAAGGTTGCGCACTACACGACCGATCTCTGATATGGTATCATGCCCCAAAATATATATGTATATATCTTTTCATGATTATTAAAATCTATTTTTACCAAATATAATCATTTACATTTATTATGAGGTTTGTTATGAAAAATCGCCTCAATTCTATCATTTATGAAATCAGTAAATAAAGATCCTTTTTCAACCAATCATTGAAAACATTTTTGTTAAAAATTCACTTGAGGCCAAAACATTGAAAACTGGTTACCAAAGAAGGGGTAGAAGTCCTACCTTAATACTCGTGCCGGTGTCTCACATCGTAATCCCGGTCTGCTATATGTTAGCTCCGCGAATCCAAGCATAACCTTCAATACAAACTAAGTCTATTAGTATCTAACCCAAGATATCCTAGGTTATTAAATCATCACATGGTGTCATAGTGTGCCATTTAGGTTTATAAAATCATTTTATAAAGTTGGTATTTCAATCGGGGTTCAAAATGATGAAAACGGATGAAAAATCACAAAATTTCACCATGCCCGGTTGGCCTGCCGGTCGCCCTGATTTGGCCGGCTGAACTCTGCAATTCAGCCTGCTGATGGTCCAAGTCCGGTCGGCCAAACTTTTCTATGTTTGACCTGCTGGTCGGATGAATTCGGCCTACCGAACACATGAATCCAGCCTACTGAACATGAAGTTTGGCCTGCCAATCTGGAAAAATTTTAGAATTCTTCAGGCACGGGTCTCGACTTCCCCGAGCCCAAATCTTCAATTTCAACATGTTTTCTCAATTATCAAGCATGGGTAATCATCATAATTGATAGAAAAACATAGCAGATTACTTTTTAATGCATTAAAACAAGTGTTAAACAAAATTTTTTGAAAAATCCAAAAAAGAGAAAAGTTAGAGAAAAATGAAAAATCCTGATTTAAATCCGTTTTTGATGAAACAAAGTTTGATTTAAATTAAAGAATTTTCCAAAACACAAGTTTGACATGCTATATACATAAATTAATCTGATCTTACTAACCTTTGTATGCCAAAGAGCTCTAGCAATCAGTGTAGAGAAGAACGTTCCAAGAGAGCTTTAGCCAACTAGTCTTTTTGCTATTCTCTGTCCACGATCGGAGCGTTCCTGAGTGACTATCTTTCCAAACTATTGAGAAGACCTATAATAAAGGTTCGTGATTATGAACAAAAGCTCTTAGGGAGTTTTAGAGTATCTAACACCAAAGTACTCACTCTAAACCTCTCAACTGATTTGAATAACTTAGAAAACTCACTCCCTATTTATATAAGTCAGACCCAAGGTTAGTCATTATCTAATAAGGCCTCAAAAATTTGAATCTAGGTCAAATTCTGATAAAATATCAAAAACATAGGATTAGATTATCGTTAGATTGACAGGCCAAACTAACAAATTGGCCTGCCAAACTTACTCCATTAGCAAGCCAAACTAGTGGATTGGCCAACCGAACTTGCGATAATATGATCTCTAAGAATCTTTTATTTGCCCCTCAAGATTCTTTGGATAAAGCCACAGTTTTGATTTAAATAACCCAATAGAAAAGTTATCTAATTAAAACAGTCATATCTAGATAATCTCAAGGAAAATAAAATATTCTTGATAATTCAACAAGTTTATTTTGAATTAATTTACAAAATTAATTCAACTAATAAACAGAGATGAATTATCTGATCTTATTGAATTTCATCCAACTAATAATTTAACATAAGTTACCAATTTATTGGAAAAGCACATTGTATCATTACAGGATTTATTATGAGCTAACAAAGAGTACCTAATAGGCTTATATAGTTCAAGCTCTGATAATTATAAAATATAATATCCTAGATACACATTTTATAATTATCAACTGTGACGTTACTCTACTAAAAGCTTAGAGCTACACTCTCGAATTATATAAAATTACGAAGTCCAAATTAGCTAAGTGTCCATGACATATTATAATGAGTTGTATCCCTATCGGATATTCATAATTGGATTAAGGATAAATTCTATCTTACCTTTCCAATTATTTCTATCTTATGTTATGTTGTCTCACCATTGGAAAACTTATCATCCAAGGACAGTACATCATTCGATTACACCTATGCATCCAAATGGTTAAGCACTCTAGTTTTCCAATTACAAGATAGTGCGTATAAGAGAATATCATTGGCTCCATCAATGGAGCTATGGATTCCATATCTATGAATAATAGGGCTATGTTATTAAGAGTCATGTCTCTAACATACTAGTATGCATACCGTCACAAAGTCAAGATATCACCTTTTGGTACATCAAAAGACATAAGACAAGATAATGGGACTATTAGTCATTTCAAGATTATGATACAAAACATATGACTGTCTAAAGTGAATTAATTTGCATAGATGGAATTATTAATCCAAATCAATTCCACTTTATGTCCCAATCCAACACATCATCACTTATGACAATGTTCTGATGTTTTTGCTCGTGGAATCCAACTCCGATGGCCAAGACAAGCCATCTTTTATCAGGGATGTAGATAACATAACAATCTTAGCATGAATAAAGCACACAACTTTATTCCCTCAATTGCAGATCTTTTCATTTAGACTATCACCTTTTGAATTATGTCTTATGCATAATCTATCCATCATATGCCTGGTTCTTAAAGGTTTAGATTAACAGTCTTAGACTTTTGTTCTCTTAACATGCATTAAATGAAGATGAATGTAAAGAGGACAACATTTGGTATCTAAACAATAAATGAATTCTTTATTGATAAAATGGCTCCAAAAACATATAACAATATTTTACTTCTTAGTGCAAACTTGCCTAACAATTTTAGGAACTGATTTTAAAGGCTTGTTTTTTAAAAGATAACATGTTATTTGAAAGGCATATCCCTAAAAAGATAATGACAATGGCAAATAACTCATCATGGACTTTACTATGTCCAATAAGGTCATATTGCCATTTTGTTGCAAAGTGTTAAGTGCAGTCAAATGGGATAAAATCCTATTCTCTACGAAGTGTCCTAAGAACTCATTGGAAAGGTAATGTCCACCTTTGTAAGATCAAAGTGTTTTTATATTTTGCCTATTTGCCTCTCCGTTTTTGCTCTAAACTCCTTAAGCTTTCCAAAATTTTTGCTCTTGTGATGCATAAGGTAAGCATACCCAAATCTCGAATACTCATCAATAAAAGTGAAAATATACTTGTAACTTCCTTATGCCTTGAAATTCATGGGACCACAAAACATCAATATGCATAAGTTCTAGAACCCTTTAGACTTGATTGCCCTTAGGTTTGAATGGTCTTTTGGTCATTTTGTCCTCCAAACAAGACTCACATTGTCGTATAAATTCTATCTCGAAATGGTTCAAAGGTCCATTCCTTACCAACCTTTGAATTCTATTCAGGCTAATTTAACCTAATAGTAAGTGCCAAACATAAGTCTTGTTAGAATGAAAAGTTTTAGGCCTTTTAGAGTTATCAATAATCTTAGTGTTCAGCAATGAGTCCATCATAGGTTTGATAAAATAGAGATGGTTTGGCATCCATCCACTACAGATAAAGGATTTATTCTTACAAATTACAACTTTATTATTAAAAGAAATTGAATAAGAATCCTGAAATAAACAAGCGACAAAATTTAAGTTCCTTTTAAGTTAAGGAAAATAAAAATAATCTTGCAAAGTAAACTCATATAACTATCAAACTAAAGATGGACATCTTTCACTCTTCAGCCAACTCTAAGGTCCTACCACCCATCTGTAACATGAAGTGCCTATGTAGCAAACTTCTTATTTCCTTGAACCTTTGTAGAGAAACATAAACATGATTAGTGGCTCTAGAATCTATGACCCAAATGTCCCTTAATTCTTTAACTAAACACATTTTAATAACTAGAAGTTTACACTTACCTCTCTTAGCTAGGAAGTCCTTGCAATTCTTTTTGATATGCCTGACTTTCTCACAAAAAAAGAACTTGAGCTTCTTTTGGTTCCTTTTCTCCTTCTTATTCTTATTCTTACCCTTAGTTGGCAAAATATAAGATTTCCCATTCTTGGATTTTTGCTTCTTTCCATTAATGGATTTGGAGTTAGTGTTTGTAATGTGCCCTAGGCCAATTATGTAGTGATCACATTTGACTTTATTACATTTACATTTTATTAATAAAGAGGCATTTTCATTATTGTTTTTTATTCTAATTCCATAAATAGTTAATTTTGTCGAAGGTCATCAAGTATGTGATTTGATAGTAAAACTCTTAGGTGAAAATTGAATTCTATTCTAAATTATCCCTAGTCGATCATTATTATTGGAATAATAATGAATGAAGGCTAGTATGAAGTTTGACTGATCATTATGTTTTACTAATCATGTGTATGAGATACTAAGTCAACTCATAGATACATATTTTAGAAATGATGTATTGGATCGATCCGCTATGAGAATACTACATGGATAATTGTCATAAGTGATTCTCATCACAATAGTATTATCTTAGTCCTCTGACTTGAAATCACCATGGTTTCCTATATGACAAGTTCTATATTTTGACACAATCTAATATTATCTTTAACAAGATGATGGAATGGATTGTTGTTGGATATAGAGTGAATCATGTGAGGAATGTGAGTGATTAAGAAGAAATTTGTTCCTCGTTTATTATGAGAAAGATACCTATGGGCCCCTCAATAAGTTAGACTAAAGTAAAATGTATAACCATACTAGAATGAATTGAAGGGCTATCAATATGATTGAATAGTATAAGGATGTCATAAACCATGCCTTATGTTTAATCAAAGTATCAAGTGACAAAAGGACTTTAATACTTATTGTGGATTAGGTTATGTCAGATTATTGAAATTCGCATAACTTAGGTAATCATAATGTCTTGCTAGAGGCTGCTTATGATTTGTGGGCTAGAAATAGAATTTCAAGCCCACTACCAACGTTATGTGAACCTACAGGGTCATACACTTAGAACAAACCAAAAACAAATTTTGGGTTTACCGTGTCTAGGTTCAATGAACCTGATAATTTCTAGATTCGATGCACTAGATATGTTTAGGTTCATTGAATCTGACATTATCTAGCTTCTCTGAATCATATTTGAATTACAGACATTGTCTATATTCTCTAAATCATATTTGAATTATAGTTTATCCTAGTTAAAATCTGACTCTATCTTGAGGTCAATAGATATATATATATATCTGTTTTAGGGTTTCTAGCCAAATTAAGAGAAAAAGAAGGCTTTCTCTTATTCTAAAAAGGCGACAACATTAAAAGCCATAAAATTAGAGAGAGAGTCATTTACCATAAGAAGATGGTGCTAGCATACCAATTCATTTTTGAGAGAGTCTATTTGTGTGGATACTTGCAGAGGGCATTTCTCTAAGTAACAACATTTGAATCTGATCTTGAATATGAAAAGCTCGAGTTAGGGTGTCACCAGAGTAAACCCGCTCTCTTCCTTCTAGAAGTCTTGCCCCTTTTGTCATCCTGGTAAGATTTAATGACTTTCTTATCAATCTAATCGAATTTCATGGATCCTACGAGGGTTTTGTGGAAATTAATTTTAATTTTTTATTTTTTATTTGAATCAAAAAATCTAACAAAACCCAACAATGGTATCAGAGCGACTTGTGAATTTGATTAAATTGATTTTATATGGTTCTGTGTATATGTGATATGCATGGATACAATTTATACATTAATTAGGTTAATGTGTTTGAGGTTCTATTTCATTAAACGTTTTTACTGTGTTAATTTGATTAATACATTTACTATTTCTTGTAACTTGTTGTTGTTAATTTGATTAATATTACAATTTAATAAGAATCTAGTAATCTGTTTTAAGGCGATTAAACGATATACTATAAATTTATTTTTGGTTTTTTTAAGGTGGCGAGCTATTTAAATGTTAAACAATGATATTCTATTTTGAACAGATTAATATATATCATAGGGTCTGTTTAATTGTTAAACAAGGATGATCGGCTTAGAATAGATCAATAAATTTCATGAATTCGTTTAAGTGCTAAACAAAGATTAATTAATTCTGTTATGAACATATTAGGTAATCTGATTAATTAAAATCAATGGATTTAGGCAGCAACTCATTTAAACGAGTAAGGTGAATCGTTTAACTTCTGGGGTCGCTACCCCTGAGTCCGCAAACCAGCTAGCGAGACCGTCGCAACACCAAGGGCGTTTCCCATTGACCCCAAATTGATTTGTTACATAAATCGTTTTGGTCATAATAAAAATTTAACTATAATGAAATTATATTATTATGTTTATGTGTTTAGTGTGAATTACATCGTGCATAGCATGGCCTTTTTATACCAATGTGATTGGCAGGTTTTATTTAATTTTATTTTGGGTTTGTAATTTTAAATACGGCTTTCGTGTCATTTTTCAATTTGTTGTAATTTAGTTATTTATTTAGTAGAAATAGAATAGTTTAGATTGCAATTTGTAATGTAAAATCAAAGCCCAAGATCATGATAGATAGAAGTTCAAGATGGAGGCTCAAGATGGAGTCCGTTCGTGGGAATCTAAGGAAATCCATGGAGATAAAGATTACCAAGGATTGACCATTAACCTTCATATTGGCTTATGAAGATCAATCTAGATTTGCACCATGCTATGACACACTTATTGTGTTATTATTATGGTATGTATGTGATGCTGTGTATATGATGCTATATATGTGAGGCGACATAATAATAAACAATAAAATAAAAATAAAGTAGAACCCTCACTTAATATTAAGTCATTAAAATTCCTCCCATAATTCAACACTTGTCAAGACTTGGATTGCTAAACATAGGTTCTACCAAAGCAGGGTATGTTAAGCCATCTAGGTAAGACAAGATGGATAGTAGTGATATCCATATGTTTGAAATGGTTAGACTTTACTAGGTTATCAAAATGGTTTTGGACCTAGGGCATTAGATGGGATTTTAATTAGCCAAGACATGTGATGTCAAATCCCATATTTTTCCAAGAGTTACATAAGCTATAATTGGTAAAGTGTTACCCACCTAAATAACCATACTTTAGGTGATAAGCCAAAGCTTACTTAAAGTGAGGTGAAATGTGGATCTTGGCCTGCCAAAATTACAATTGTTGTGATTGCCAAATTAATATTAAGTGTTATTAATTTGATAAAATTAATGGGATATAAATTAGGCCTTGTTAAAAATTGTTTAATAAAATACTAAGTACTCTAAGTATATATTTGTTGTAGATAATGGCATCAAACACCACATCTAACTTGTCACTACGAACGATCCTTGAAAAGGATAAGCTCAATGGGACTAACTTCCTTGATTGGTACAGAAACTTGAGAATTGTTTTTAAGCAAGAGAGGAAAGAATATGTCCTCGATCAACGTATCCTTGATGAACCACCTATTAATGCTCCTAGAACTTAAAAGGATGCTCACGGTAAGCATCTCAATGACTCTATTGATGTCACTTGCCTCATGCTTGGAAGCATGGAATCAGAGCTTTAGAAGTAATTGATGGAAATTGAGGCTTATACCATGATAGGCCATCTCAAGAAAATGTTCCAAGAGAAAGCTAGAATTAAGATGTTTGCCACCTTAAAGGCATTACTCTCGTGTAAGTTGACTACTGGCGGTTCAGTGAGTCCTCATGTTCTTAAGATGAAGGGTCATTTGATCATTTGCAGAAACTTGGTCTTGAGATTAGCCAAGATTTGGCTATTGACATCATTTTGCAATCTTTGCAAATGCATATGATAGGTTTGTCATGAACTATTAAATACATAATATGGAGAAGACTGTTTCTAAGTTGCATAGGATGCTTAAGACTACTGAACAGAACATCAAGAATACCAAAGATGTTCTGATGGTTAATAAAGGGAAAGGTATGAAAAGGAAAGGAAAAGGTAAGAGCAAGAATAAGGCTTCCAAGGACTTCAAGAAGCCCAAGCCTAACCCCAAGCCCAATCCTGAACCTAAGGTTAAACCACCAAAGCAAGGAGTATGCTTTTTTATAATGAGCCTGGTCATTAGAAAAGAAACTGCAAGCTCTATGTGGATGATATGAAGAAGAAGAAGAGTAGTGCGACTACTCCTTCAGGTATTTATGTTATAGAAATCAATTTGTCTACTTCTGATTCCTAGGTATTAGATACTAGATCTAGATCTCACATTTGTACTAATGTGCAAGGTCTTAAGAGGAGTAGAACCTTGGCTAAAGGCAAAGTGGACCTAGGAGTTGGAAATGGAGCAAGAGTTGCTGCTTTAGCTGTAGGAACATATGAGTTGACTTTACTTAGTGGACTTGTTTTAAGTTTAGAAAATTGTTATTATGCATGTGCTATGAGTAGGAATATTATTTCTATTTCTTGTTTAGACAACGAAGGTTTTGAGTTTATTATTAGGAATAATAAATGCTCCATTTACCATGATAACATTTTCTATGGATATGCTCCATGAACGAATGGTGTTTATGTTGTGAACATTGAAAACACACATGAAAAGTCCATCTGTAATGTTAATACCAAGAAGTTTAAAACTAAAGATTTAAACCCTACCTATCTTTGGCACTGTCATTTGGGCCATATAAATGAGAAACACATTTCAAAACTCCATCAACATGGGTTTTTGAATTCATTTGATTTTGAATCATTTGAAGTATGTGAGTCTTGTTTATTAGGCAAAATCACTAAGACACCTTTTACTGGACATAGTAAAAGCACTAATGACTTATTGGGCATTGTACATTCTGATGTAAATGGATCATTAAGTTCCACTGCTAGAGGAGGTTTTCAGTACTTCATTACTTTCACAGATGATTTTAGTAGATATGGCTATGTCTATTTAATGAAACAAAAATCTGAATCTTTTGAAAAGTTCAAAATTTTCAAAAATGAAGTACAAAATCAACTTGGTAAAAGTATTAAAGAACTTTGATCAGATCGAGGTGGTGAATACTTAAACGAAGAATTCATTGATCATCTTAGAGATTGTGGGATAGTCTCATAATTAACTCCACTAGGAACACCACAATGGAATGGTGTGTTTGAACAAAGAAATCAAACTTTATTGAATATGGTTGATCTATGATGTAACGTCAAATCTTCCAATATCCTTTTGGGGATATGCTTTGGAAACTTTTGTGTTCATACTGAACAGAGTTCCATCAAAGGCGGTTCAAAAGACACCATATAAGATGTCGACCGAGAAGTTGCCTAGTTTGTCTTTTCATAAAATTTGGGGATGTGAGGGTTATGTGAAGCGTCAAATTTTAGATATATTGCACCTAAATCAAACAAATACCTTTTTGTGGGATATCCTAAAGAAACTAAAGGATATTACTTCTACAATGCTTTTGAGAACAAAGTGTTTGTTGCTTGGAATGGTGTCTTTTTAGAAAGAGAATTCATTCTAAAGGAACCAATAGGAGTAAAGTTCAACTTGAAGAAATTCAAGAACCACAAGATAGCATTGAACCACCAATGGAATCTCAACTGGATCAACAAGTAGTTGTTGAGCCTACACAAGCAACACAAGACCCAAGGAGGTCTGGTAGGGCACATAAGAGCCATAAGGGATATGGATTTCTCTTAACTGATAATAATGATGTGATGATTGTGGATCAAAATGAGCCCACATCCTACCAAGAGGCCATGAATAGCCCTGATTGTGATAAATGGCTAGTAGCCATGAAGTTAGAGATGCAATCCATGTATGATAATCAAGTATGGACTTTGATTGATCCACCTGATGGTTTAAAGACAACTGGGTGCAAATGGGTTTTCAAAAAGAAAACAGACACGGATGGCAATGTGCATACCTTTAAGGCAAGATTGGTTACAAAAGGTTTCAAGCAAACACATGGTATAAACTATGATGAAACTTTTTCACCAGTTGCTATGCTTAAATTCATTCGGATTCTCCTTGCCATAGCTGCATACTAAGATTATGAGATTTGACAAATGGATGTCAAAATAGTGTTTCTTAATGGAAACGGACTTGAGGATGTGTATATGACGCAACCCGAGGGTTTTGTTAGTCCTGAGAATTCTGGAAAGATTTGCAAGCTTTAAAGATCCATTTATGGATTGAAACAAGCATCTTGAAGTTGGAATCTTTGTTTGATGAAGCAATCAAAGAGTTTGGTTTCATTAAAAATGAAGATGAGCCTTGTGTTTACAAGAAGGTTAGGGGGAGTGCAATAGTCTTTCTAGTGCTCTATGTTGATGACATAGTACTCATTGGAAACGATATCCCTACTCTACAAAATGTTAAATCATGGTTAGGGAATTGTTTCTCAATGAAAGACTTAGGTGAAGCTGCATATATTCTAGGCATCAAGATCTATAGAGATAGATCTAATAGGCTCATTGGCCTAAGTCAGAGTACATACATTGATAAGGTATTAAGTAAGTTTAGTATGCAAGATTCCAAGAGGGGATTCTTGCCAATGTCACATGGAATTAGTCTCAGTGAGACCGCATGAACAAGATTCCATATGCTTCTGCCATTGGATCTATCATGTATGCAATGTTATGTACTGATCTGATGTCTCGTATGCCTTAAGCATAACTAGTAGATACCAATCAGATCTAGGTGAAAGTCATTGGACAACAGTCAAGAATATCCTTAAATATTTGAGAAGAACTAAGAATGCATTCTTACTATATGGAGGAAAGTAAGATGAGCTGGTTGTAAGTGGTTACACAGATGCCAACTTCCAATCTGACAAGGATGACTTTCGATTGTAGTCAGGTTATGTGTTCCATTTGAATGGAGGTGCAGTGAGCTGGAGAAGTTCAAAGCAAGACACCGTTGTTGATTCTACAATAGAAGCTGAGTATATAGTCGCCTCAGAAACAGCTAAGGAAGCAATTTGGATCAAAAAGTTTATTACTGGTTTGGGTGTTGTTCCTAGCATATCAGATCCAATAGACTTGTATTGTGATAATAACGAGGCCATAGCAAGGCTAAGGAACCTAGATCACATCAGCGATCTAAACACATACTTAGGCATTATCATCTCATTCGAGAAATCATTAAGAGATGAGACGTGAAGATATGTAGAGTACCTATAAATGACAATGTTGCCAATCCACTCACTAAGCCTCTTCCATAGCCTAAGCAGGAGAGTCATACTAGGTCAATGGGTATTAGATACAATATTGATTAGGCCTAGTGCAAGTGGAAGATTGTTAGTGATGTGCCTTAAGCCAATTATGTAATGACTATATATTGACTTTATTACATTTGTATTTTATTAATAAAGAGGCATTTTAATTATTGTTTTTTATTCTAATTCTATGAATAGTTAATTTTGCCTAAGGTCATCAAGCATGTAACATTATAGTAAAACTCTTAGGTAAACATTGAATTCTATTCTAAATTATCTCTAGTGTCATTATTATTGGGATAATAATGAATGAAGACTAGTATGAAGTTTGACTGATGATTGTGTTTTACTAATCATGTGTATGAGATACTAAGTCAACTCATAGATACATATTTAAGAAATGATGTAGTGGATCGACCCCTTAAGAGAATACTGCATGGATAATTGTCATAAGTGATTCTCATCACAATAGTATTATTCTAGTCCTTTGACCTAAAATCACCATGGTTTCCTACATGACAAGTTCTATATTTTGATACAAACTAAAATTATCTTTAACAGGATGATGGAATAGATTATTGTTGGATATAGAGTGAATCATGTGAGGAATGTGAGTGATTTAGAAAGAATTTGTCCCTCATTTATTATGAGAAAGACATCTATGGGCCCCTCGATAAGTTAGACTGAAGTAAAATGTATGGCCATATTGGAATGAATTGAAGGGTTATCAATATCAGTCTACTTAAGATCGATAAATAATATGATTGAATAGTATAAGGATGACATGAAGCATGCCTTATGTTCAATCAAAGTATCTAGTGACAAAAGGACTTTAATACTTATTGTGGATTAGGTTATGTTGGATTATTGACATTTGCATAACTTGGGTAATCATAACGTTTTGCTAAAGGCCGCTTATGATTTGTGGGCTAGAAATAAAATTTCAAGCCCACTACCAACGTTATGTGAACCTATAGGGTCGCACACTTAAAACAGACCAAAAACGAATTTTGGGTTTACTGTGTCTAGATTCAATGAACCTAATAATGTCCAAATTCTATGTACTAGATATGTCTAGGTTCATTGAATCTGACATTTTCTAGATTCTTTGAATCATATTCAAATTACAGACATTGTCTAGATTCTTTGAATCATATTCGAATTATAGACATTACCTAGATTCTTTGAATCATATTTGAATTATAGTTTACCCTAGTTAAAATCTGACTCTATCTCGAAGTCAATAGATATATATATATATATATCTATTTTAGAGTTTCTAACCGAATTAAGAGAAAAAGAAGGCATTCTCTTATTCTAAAAAGGTGAGAACATTAAAAGCCATAAAATTAGAGAGAGAGTCATTTACCGTAAGGAAAAGGTGCTAGCACACCAATTCGTTTTCGAGAGAGTCTGTTCGTGTGGATACCTGTAGAGGGCATTGCTCTAAGTAACAAGGTCCGAATCTAATCCCAAATACAAAAAGCTCGAGTTAGGGTGTCATCGAAGTGAACCCTCCTCTTCCTTCCAAAAGTCTTGCCCCTTTTGTCATCCTGGTAAGATTCAATGACTTTCTTGTCAATCTAATCGAATTGCATGGATCCTGTGAGGGTTTTGTGGAAATTAATTTTAATTTTCGACTACTTATTTGAATCACAAAATCCAACAAAACCTAATAGCTGGAACTAGATTCAACCACTTTGTTTGCCTCATCTCTAGTTGGTCCATTCTTGATTAGGTTTTTGAACTCCTATAACTGCTTCATTAGCTCAATTAAGATCACGTCCTGTCTATTTCTCAAATTATATGAAGCCCTAAATAGGATGAACTCCTTTAAAGAGTCTCCAAAACCATAGTTATCTATGACTTAGCATTGATGTTGGCTCTATAGGATTAAGCCTTAGCGAGGTAACCCATGACTGTTATGTGCTCCTTCATAGATGTTCCAAGTTTTTGTTTGCAGTTAAGAAGCTTCCAAAGAGCCTTTTGCCACTTCGTTGAGGCTTGGCCTTTAAATATGTCCTTGTTAGCCTAAGAATGACTATCCAAGAGGTGGTGTGAATTAGCGTTTTAAAATTTTTTTACAATTAATAGAAATTTCTATATTAATTGCACAAATAATTAAAACACACAAACGACAATTGCGATAAAATTCAACAAAATATAAAGGCGTTAAAGTAAAGAGTTAAGGATAGAGAAATGCAAATGCTATTTATAGTGTTTGGCAATATGCCTATATCCACTGTCACTGAACAAAGCTCGCCCGACCTCTTCCACTATAATGACCGTCACTTTGACATGATCACTCCTTGTATAGGCTAGTGACTTTTCTATCCAAGGCTCACCACAACCTCTTACAACAATCAATTTTCTATGAAGATTGACAAACTGAAAACCCAAGGCTAACCATGACCTTTTACAATAGCCAATTTTACACAAAGATTTACAAACCAAAAATCCCTAAATTATATGGCTTGGAAACCTATCACTCAAATGGTGTTTTGATAATTTGGCTCACTTACAAGATGAACTCTTTAAAGAAGGACTTAATTTGGAGGGTGTGAGAACTTTTTTAGGTAGGATATGAAATATGTAAGCTTATAGAGTGTGAGGAAAATGAGTGTATATGACGAAAACAATGTAAAAGAAGATTGCAATATATGTTTCTCTTTTCTTGGTTCTGAAAACAATGAATGGAGGGGTATTTATAACCTCTTTATGCTTAAAACACTCTTAAAATATCAAGTTTGGCTTAAAATAGTCATTAGAAACACACTCTGAACGGTCAAAAACTAGCCGTCATAGACTTATGGGCAGGCTGGAAATGGAAATTGATAGGTCGAACTTTCAAAAGTGGAAAAAATAGGTCAATGGTCATTTGATCGACAGGTTGCCTAGGGCGACCAACGGGCCAATAGAAAGCATGAAAAAATGCTTTCTGTTATGGTAACTAGCAGGCCGGCTACAGTAACTAGCAAGCTGGCTACAATAACCAGTAGGCCGTTGTACTAGATAGGAACATTTTTTTAAAATAAAAAACTTGTACAAAAATGCAATTCTTGTAAAACTTTGAAAGGGTGAATAATTGCAACTTAAGTACAAGTTAAATATTGCTATTTAAACCCTTTAAAAAAATCATTTTTCAAAAGATATAATTCTTTAAAATTTTTGAAAATGAGATTAAAAAACTTTATGCAATAAAAAGTTTTATGTAAATTGCAAAATATATGTATGCAATTGTGTGTGTGTGATTTGAGCTTGCATAATTTATACTATCTAAAAAGTATTTCACACCTACAAGGAAGACTTATATATAAAAATAATAAGCTTGAGTCTTAAATACTTCTAATTTTTCTTCTTCTTCATAATCTTTGTTGCTTCTAAGACTTGATCATTCTTGAGATTAATTCCTCCATATAATTTGCTACAATTTTAAGCTTAGCAATACTCATGAAATTTCTTAGTAGGGGTCTTCATGGATTGGATTTTTTGGATTTAATGTTAATCTGTAATCCAATCTAAAACCTTTTGATTTAAAAAATCCCAATCTGCATTCTAATTCAAGTTACAAAAATAGCAATCTATAATATAATCAAAAACCTTCAGATTAGATTTACAGATTTATAGATTAAGCTATAACCTTTTAAAATAAGAATATTGAAGCTAATTTTTTTGATATAAAAAATTAAAATAAGCAATCCACAATATAAGATAGCTTAATAAAGTTAAATTTGTTACAACTAATCATTAAACAAACTAGCTTCAAAAAAACTTAAAATCATGTCTTCTTAAAGAAAATTATTGTTCATTCATTAACAGCACTAAAGACTTTAAAGCATTTCGACTTTAATCACTTTTGAATATGAAGTAACGCATTACTTGCCTGGAAAAAAATGAAAATCAACAAACAAGATGAGTTATTAAAGAAAGAAAAACATATAATTTTAAAACATGTAATTATTAATCTTAGAGTATAGAATTTACCTGAATCAATTACATAAGTCTTAAGGTCTTCCAACTATCAATGGAGATCCAATGGGAGAGGGGTAACAAAAAAAGTTCAAAAAGTTTTCTTTCTCTTTTTTCTTTTAGAAAAAAATGAAAAGTTTTATTTAGTATATATTATTAGAATTATGACACATATATATACATATATGGGGTTTTGGATTTAAGGATTAGACGGATTGAGAATTTTTCAATCTGTAATCTAATCCAAAACCTTTAGATTAGGATTTTCTCAATCCAAAACTAATTCAAAACTCTTCTCAATCTAATCCAAAACCTTTAGATTGGATTAGATTGAGCTGATATTAAGGATTTATGAATTTCATGAACACCCCCATTTATTAGCCATTTTGCATAATATGTAATGAAAATAGTTTTGTTATCATCAAAGCTAGGTTAAATTATCTTGATGAAATCTTAGAGCCAACACTCCTTAAGATTATCTTTGATCTGCCGAGCAGTCTCATGATCTTTATGTTGGGCCTAAAGCATGTTATTCCTGCTAGCCATAATATAGTAGTGGGCTTGAATATCAATATTCTTCCTGTTAGACATGTATGCCCTAAGGAGCAAAATGTTGTAATGTGTTTTTAGAGGCATTTTATCAATAAAAAGTGCATTTATTGTTCATATACCACATGTTGTCCTCTTTACATTCATATTTCTTGAATGCATGATAAACAAACAAAAGTCTAAGACTGTTGGCCTAAACCTTTAAGAATCAAGCATAGGATGGACAAATTATGCAGAAAGCATGATTCTAAAAGTGACGATCTAAATCATAAGATCCATAATCAAGGTAATAAAGTTAAGTGCTTTATTCTTGCTAAAATTGTTATGTTATCTATAACCCTAATGGGAGATGGCTTGTCTTGGCCATTGGAGTTAGACTTCACAAGTAGAAACATTGGTATATTGTCATAGGTGATAATATATTGGATTGGAATTGATTTGGATTAATAATTCTGTTTATGCAAATCAATTCACTTTAGACAATCATATGTGTTGTATCTTAATCCTGAAATGTCTAATAGGCCTATTAACTTGACTTATGTCTTTTGATATACCAAAGGGTGGCATCCTAACTTTATGATGGTACATATACTAGTATGTTGGAGACATGACTCTTAATAGCATAGACCTGTTATTCATAGATATAGAATCTATAGTCCCATTGGTGGAGTCAATGACATTCTCTTAAATGCATTATCCTGTAATTTGAAGATTAGAGCGCTCAACCATTTGGATGCATAGGTGTAAGCGAATGGTGTACTGTCTTTGGATGGTAAGTATTCCAATGGTGAGATAACGAAATGTAAGATAAAAATAATCAGGAAGGAAAGATGAAATTTATCCTTAAGCCAATTATAAATATCCTATGGGGATACGTGACATCATGATATATCATGAATACTTAGCTAATTTGGAGCTTTGTAATTTTATATAGTTTAAGAGTACAACTCTAAGCTTTTAGTGGAGTAGCATTAGACTTGATAATTGTAAAATATATATCTAGGATATTATACCTTATAATTATCAGAGCTTGAACAATATAGGTCCATCAGGTCCTTTTTTCTAGCTCAAAATAAATCCTATAACAATAGAGCGTGTTTTCCAATAAATTGGTAACTTATGTTAAATTATTGATTGATTGAAATTCGATAGGTTTAGATAATTCATGTCTATTTATTGGTTGAATTAATTTTGTAAATTAATTCAAGATAAACTTGTTAAATTATCGGGAATATTTTATTTTCTTTGAGATTATCTAGATTTGGTTGTTTTGATCAGATAACTTCTCTATTAGGTTATTTGAATTAAAACTGAGGCTTTATTTGACAATCTCCTATTTAGGGTTTCCTAGAGGGGAAGTATTACTTCTCAGATGCTCAAATCATTGGTGTCCTAGACACTTAACATCTCACATGGCATCCCAAATGCCTAATCTTTGCATCCATGATGCTTAAAAGTTTTACATGCCATCCTAGATGCCCAATCATTGCATCCTTGATGCTTAAAAGGTTTTACATCATTGCATCCTAGACGCTTAGTGTCTTGTCATAGCTCACCAGTATCATCAATTTCACATTTTTCATAATTCTTTACATGCTGGCAAATATTTGAGATCACAATATGCAGTGTAGTGCATATAACTTTCACATACCAATTCACAACATTAAATGCACAACAATTATGGTGATACAAGTGAAATTCTGCTTACTTTACTCAATGAGAGTGTCAATAAAGCTCTCATGGGGCCTGGCACTTCACACCACTAAAAGATTAAAATTTCTACTTACTTTACTACCAATCCAACAATAACTAATAACCAAACCTTAAGGAGCTCATTTTCCTGTTTTAAATATTTATTTTAGGTAATGTTAATGAAAATAGGTATTTCCAAATTTTAAACGCTTTAAACGGCATCAAAAATAGACTCCCAAGCTGCAAAAACACTTGACTAGGCCATTTGGCCTAGTCTGGTTGAGGGTTGGCTGAGGAATCCCTACCCACACACATGGGCTACCCATATAGGCTGCATGTAGGCCCTATGTGTAGGCCTTGTGCATAGGCTATCGGCCTAGCATAGCCAGCTAGCCCAAGGAGACCCATTTCAACCTCTGTTGTTTTCGTTTTGATCTAAAATGATTCAAACTTTATTCTAAAAATTTTGCCATAGTTTCCCCTATATTTGAAGACTCCCCAAAGCTTAATTATACTTTGAAACACTTGTTTCCAAGCTGTGATTAAATTTTAAATTCACAAAATATCAAAACTATCACAAAACACAACTTCAAAGAATCTTGGGAACCAGGTTTAGATTTAAGCCTATAACTCCCAAACCAAATTAAATTTGCTAAAACTGTTATAGGGGGATTTAAATAACATATAAATGAATGTATCCTCAAAATTTCAGCTTCAAAGGAGCCTCCAGGCATAGGAAATAAATGCAAAACATGAAGCACTTCTAAAACTTACCTGATTCTAGATAGCCACCAAAAACGAACTTGAAACCACCACTTCCCAATTGAATTTACTTGAACCCTTTTGTGGGGATGCTCCTGGTATATTATAGGCCACTACATTCAATTATCACATCAAAACTCAAAGGAAAACCCCCTATAGTAGTATCAAACCATCCTATAAAAAGAAATAGCCCCTTACCTTGACCTAGTTAGGTTTTTCTTGTGATTTGGCACACAAAACTTCACAAACCACCAACAAGTTTTCTTTTCTCTCAAAACATAGATGGGAAATGAAGTTTCAAAACTTGGAGAGTCAGACTTAGAGTTTTTAGGTAAAAAAAAATGGCACTTAGTTGGTTATATGCTTTTTAAACTACCAAGAACACTCCTTAATTTACTTCACCATGAAGTGGCTTCACCTTGGTTGGCATAGTGTTCTTAATTTAGCCTATTCACCTACTTAATGAGGAAATAAACATTCATACAAAAGCTCAAGTACAAATTAGGTTGTGGTTAATCATTTTTCTCACCAAGTTTGTTGCATATACTCACACTAAAATTACCATACACTGCAAACTTAATCTTTGAATTCTTAACCATTTGTTATCAAACTTTATCTCTTCCTCTAGAACTCTTCTATAAATTATCAAACATGGGATAATAAATTCTTAAGCAACTTACAACCTGACGAATACCCTAATCATGACTCAAAAATCTGAACACCAAAAATTTTCTCATTTTGTGTTTCTAGAGTATTCTAACCAAGATACTTGCATGAAACTCACATCTTCCGCCTGTTATTGTTTTCATAACTATACATCATCATCATAAGAGATCTTACATCATTAATGGATCCTTTTTGGTAACAAACATTTACTAAAACTCTCTGTTTAGATCAAAAGTGACCAATTTCCCCCAAGTTTGTACCTTATAGGTATAATTGAGCTCCTTCATTCTTTAAATCCATTGTAATCCCTAAACATCAGTATTACAACTTCCTTTCCATCATAACGCTTACTATATCCATGTTCGAGAAACTTGTCACATTACAATACAATATACATAATATAGTATTTAATGCATGCTATCAATATGATGATGTATTTTAAATGAATAATCAACACATAAATCATATGCATATTATCATAAAATCATGTAATACATTAGTCAATGAGTACGTGGGAATTTTGGGCATCACAACTCTCCCTTCCTTAAAAAAATTTTGTCCTCGAAGCTTCACTTACCAAATAGGTTTAGATACTTTATTCTTATCTCATCCTCCAATTCCCATGTTGCTTCTTCTACTGAATGACTCTTCTATAGGACCTTGACTAAGGATATCTTTTTGTTTCTCAGCTCTTTTTCCTTTCTGTCCAAAATCTAAATAGGTTTTTCTTCATAAGTCAAGTCCTCTTTATGCTCTATATCTTCCCGTTTTAGGACATGTGAAGAGCTTGGCACAAACTTTCTCAGCAGAGACATATGGAAGACATCATGTACACCACCAACTGATGATGGTAAGGCCAATCTGTAAGCTACCTTTCTAACTCATTCCATAATATCATAGGGACCAAAGTATCAAGGACTCAATTTTCCTTTTTTCCTAACTCTTTTTACTCTTTTCATTGGTACAACCTTCAAAAAGACCTTGTCTCCTATGGCAAAATCCACATCTCTTTTTTTGGCATCTACATAACTCTTTTGCATGCTTTGAGCAACAACATTCTTTTGCGAATCTTTTGAATTGCCTCCTTAGTTTCCTGCACCCAGTCAAGACTAAAATACTTCTTCTCACCCATATCATTCCAAAGAATTGAGACCTACATTATCTACCATATGAAGCCTCATAAGGTGCCATACCAATAGTTGCTTGATAGCTATTATTGTACACAAACTCAACTAAAGGAATATACTCATCCCAAGACTTCTAAAAATCAAGAGCATAGGCCTTAACATATCCATCAAAATCTAAATAGTCCTTTCTAATTGACCATTAGTCTGGGGATGGAATTCTGTACTGAATGTTAACTTAGTCCCCATAGCTCTATGCAAACTCGTTCAAAAATTGGAAGTAAACTAAGAACCCCTATATGAAACATTGGTCATTGGTACTCCATGCAATCTTAGAAACTCCTTTACATACAATCGAGCATACTAATCCATATAGTAATTAGTGCAAACTGAAAGAAAATGGGTTGACTTTCTTAATCTATCAATGATCACCCAAATTGAATTATACCGACTCCTTATTCTAGGTAACCCAGTCACAAAATCCATTACAATGCCCTCCTATTTCCATTATGGAATCTCTAAAGGCTACAATTTACCTGCTGGTCTCTGTTGTTCTCCTTTGACTTGTTGGCACGTAAGACATTTTCTGATAAATCTTACCACATATCTCTTCATCTTTGGCCACCAATAAAAAGCCTTCAAATCCTTATACATCTTACTTGTACCAGGATTTATCGAATAAGGAGTGTTATGAGCTTCCTCCATTATCTCTTTTTAAAGATCTCTATCATTCAAAACATAAAGCTTATTTCCAAGTTTAATCACTCCATCATTGGAAATTTGAAAACTCTTACTTTTCCTATCTTTAATGTTTTTCCTTATATGACAAAGGAAGGGATCTAAACTCTACGTTTGCTTTATCTTTTCTAATAGTGCGGGTTGTAGTGTTATTGCAAATAACCTTTCAATTAACCAATATGGTATTAATTCTAGTTCCAATTTCTACAAATCTCTAACAATTGGCATCTTAATCAATGATATAGATAACATACACTCTGAGGACTTGTGACTTAAACCACTTGCCACCACATTAGCTTTACCAGGATAATAGTTGATAATGCAATCATAACCCCTAATCAACTTTAACCATCATCTTTCCCTCATATTCAATTCCTTTTAGGTGAAGAGATACTTTAAACTTTTATGGCCTATATAACTCTTACACCTTTCCCCATATAACTAATGTCTCCATATCATTAAGGCAAACACTACTGCTGCTAATTGCAAACCATGAGTTGGGTAATTCTTTTCATAATCTTTCAATTGGTGGGAAGCATAAGCTACAACATTCCCATCTTGCATCAATACACACCCCAACACGTTCCTAGAGGCATCATAGTATACCACAAATCCCTTATCATTCATAAGAATAGTAAGAATTAAAGCCATAACTAACCTATCATTTAACTCCTAAAACCTGTGTTCACATGCATTAGACCACTCAAACTGCACATTTTTCCTTGTCAACTAAGTAAAAGGAGTGGCAATCTTTGAAAATCCCTCAACAAATCTCCTGTAGTACCCTACCAAGCCCAAAAAACTATGAATCATTGAAGGATTACTCATTCTAGGCCAATTAGTCACCGTCTCAATCTTACAAGGATCCATTGAAATCCCATCTTTCGATGCCATATGTCTAAGAAATGCCACACTTTCTAACCAAAACTCATTTTTCTTAAATTTGGCATATAATTGTTTTCCCTTAAGAGTCCTTAGAATAATCCTTAGATGCTCTACATGTTCCTCTCTTGAGCGAGAGTAGATAAGGATTTCATCAAATCCATAAATACTGCTAGAGCATTGGTCAACCCAAATGGCATAACTACGAACTCATAATGTCCATACCTTATCTAAAAGCCAGTCTTTGGAATGTTGTCCTCCTTAATCCTTAACTAGCGGCACCTTGACCGTAGATCAATCTTAGAAAACACAATAGCTCCCTATAATTATTCAAATAAATCATCAATCCAAGGCAAAGGATAATTGTTCTTCACTATCACCTTATTCAATTATTGATAATCAATACACAACCTCGTTGTCCCATCCTTCTTCTTCACAAATAATACCAGTACACCCTGTGGCGTCCGGTCTGGGTGTACTCCCTCAAGCCTCTATAGGACACACCTTGCGGGGCTCCTAAACTTATGGCTCTTATTGGTAGACCATCCCCGTGCCGCCCACTCATCCGTACTCTCCCCTTTGGGGCCCTTTGGCCCCTCAGGGATTTCTTTCGTGTCCCTCGGGTTCAAACCTCAAACCTCCCTTAAGAGGTTCTTATTTCCATCTTGAGTACCAATTGAGGTAGTAGCTCAATTCGTACTCGAGATGGAAATAAGAACCTCTTAAGCGAGGTTTGAGGTTCAAACTCGAGGGATGCGATAGAAATCCCTGAGGGACCAAAGGGCCCTAGAGGGGACAGTACGGATGAGTGGGTAGCACGGGGATGGTATACCAATAAGAGCCATAAGTCCGAAGGGAGTAAGCCCGGGCCGAACGCCACACACCCCATGGAGAGAAACTTGGTTAAATAAATCCTTTATCCAACAACTCATGTAGCTAACCTTTAGTCCTTTTAACTCAATTGGTGCCATCCTATAAGGTGTATTAGATTTGGGAGTTGTATCAGGTATTAACTTAATCTCGAATTCAAGCTCTTTGCTAGGTGGCAACCCTGGTAGATCTTCGAGGAATACCTTTAGAAACTCATTCACAATTGGGACATCTTCTACTCTCGCTGCCTATATGTCCTCAACACTAGCTAGAAACCCCATACATTCACTATCTTTAGTCAGCTGGTGCCATCCCCAGATGGTAATGTCACACTATATTACATCTCTAGCTTATCTCCTTGTTTACCCAGTCTTCTCACATACTATTTGGACGTAAAAAAATGAGTGGCACCTGAATCTATTAATGCATGTGTAATGATTCCATGAATTAGCATCCCACTTGTGACAACTGATGAACATGCAACTGCCTCAATTTGTGTAAAAGCAAAAGCCCTAGTGAGGACTTTCTTTTGCTGATCACTAGAAGCTAAAGGACGATCCCAAGCATAATGTCCTAGCTTACCACAAATATAACATAAACCCTGTCTACACTCTCCATGATGAAACTTCCTACATTTAGGGCACTCAATCCTTAGCTCAGGTCTACTATTTTGGACCTTTACTTCTCTTGCCTCGGTCCTGTGACCTCTAGTTCCAATTACCTTGTTGTTTCTGGTCATTTCTAGCCCATGGTGGACCTTGTTGTTGTCGTTGCTATCCTCTAGCCCTTTTTTTTATTCCTAAACTCAAACCGCCTACCCTGATTGCCCCTAAATATGTCTTCTTTCACTCTTACTTACTGCAGGCCTCAACCATTTTCTTTTCTGCTTTATCCAGCCTCAGTGCTTTATTAGCCATTTTTGTAAAGTTTGCTCCCTCAAGATCAGCCACATCTAAATCTTTAGGTATTATAGGATTCAGCCTATTAAGAAACTAATCAACCCTTTGTTGGTAATTATTCTTTAGATAGGTAGCATAATGTGAGAGCTTATCAAATTTTCTTAGATACTCGACCATTGTCATCATGCCATGTTTGAGATTGGCAAACTCTCTTCTCTTCTCATCTTTGGTGTTAGAGGGCACAAACTTCTCTTCTAGCAAATGCCTAAAAATTTCCCAAGTCATGGTGTTGATGTCATGCATGACTATCACAATATCCTACCAATAACTGGCATTCTCCCTCAACATCATAACAACACACTAAACCTTATCAGTATATGGTATCCTGGTAGAATCTAACAATTTCTCAAATGTACATATCCAATTCTCTACAGTTTTAGAATCTCTAGTACACTCAAACACCAGTGGCTTATTTTTCAAAAAACACTCAACCATATAATGTCTACTATTGGTATAGGTGGGAAGGAGGAGGAGAAAGTGGTGGCAGTGGTGAAGCAGGTAGATCAGCTTGTATCTTAGCTTGTTGTTCCAAAAATCTCTCTATCAAATTACCAAGCCTATCAAGATGGGCATCTCTATTATCTTGTTCTCTAGAAGTACTGCTCTCTCCAATGCGCTCATCTTGACTTCTAGTTCTAACCATATTTCCTTGCAATTTGATATGGCCTTTCTTGCATATAATCACAATAAATGGCCAATACAAGCATGGATTTAAAGTAAATATAATATATATTAGTGTGCATTATAAACATAAACTTACTTCCTAGCTATGTTCCTTCATCCCGTGACCTTTGTATATAGACATTCTATAGAATAGACCTTGCTCTGATACCACTACTATAACACCCTCCTAACATAACCCTAAAAGACCCATCAAATTTCATTAAGTAGTGTTACATCTTACCTTGTTTTTTGTTAGTCTTAATATGTCATTCAAAAGGATATAAAAAATCGAGCAAATTTGACCTTTTTTTTTTTAATTTTTAACTAGTGAAGATATCAAAACATATGCAATACAACTTACCCTAAATGGCTGGCAAAATATATATAATGTAATACAACTCTCAAAAATAGGCTCAGGTGTGCACCATATAAAATCCCTCTAGTTCACTAAAATGCATCTACAATAAGACCACAAAATAATAGGTTAGCTAGTCCATATATGTTAGCCTCAAGCATTGGAGTGCACCAGCCAACCATCTAGTCCTCAGCTAGTGTTGAAATGTGCCCTCATCTACATCACCATAAAAATGAGCGAGCTAATGCCTAGTAAGTAAAACTATGCAACCATGAGTAGCATTTGAATGAATGAATTCAATTAATATATGCTTGCTCTTTAACTTTCACTTTATCATCCTTTCATTCCATTTACACTTCATTGTATCTTTCATGCTCTTAACATCATGTGCACACTATTTAGGGTTTCCTGGATGGGAAATATTACACCCTAGATGCTTAAATCATTGGCGTCCCAAAGGCTTAACATCTTATATGGCATCCCAAATGCCTAATTTTTTAATTCCTGATGCATAAAAGTTTTACATAGCCTTCTAGATGCCTAATCATTACATTCATAATGCTTAAAAGTTTCACATCATTGCATCCCAAATGCTTAGTGTCTTGTTATAACTCACCAGTATAATCAATTTCACATTTTTTATAATTCTTTACACAGTAGCGAAAATCTCAAATCACAATATGTAGTGCAGTGCATATAGTTTTCACATATCTATTCACAATATTAAATGCACAATAGTTATGGTGATATAGGTGAAATTCTACTTACTTCACTAAATGGGACTATCAATAAAGCTCTAATGGGGTCCGGTACTTTATACCTTCGAAAGATTAAAAATTTCTACTTACATTACTACCAATCTAACAATGACTTATAATCAAACATTAAGGAGCTCATTTTTCAATTTTAAATATTTATTTTAGGTAATGTTAACGAAAATAGGTGTTTTCAAATTTCAAACACCTTAAACGACATCAAAAAGGGACTCTAGGGCCCCAAAAACACTTGACTAGGCAATTTAGCCTAGTTTGGCTAAGGGCTAGCCAAGGCAACCCTGCCCACACACATGGACTACCCACACAGGCTGCATGTAGGCCCTGTGCGCAAGCTGTTGGCCCAGCATAGCCAGCCAGCCCGAGGAAGACCATTTCAACCTCCATTGGGTATGTTTTGGTCTGAAATGATTCAAACTTTATTCTAAAACTTTTGCCATAGTTTCCCCTATATTTGAAAACTCCTCAAAGCTTATCATACCTTAAAACACCTATTTTTAAGCTGTGAATAAACTTTAAATTCATAAAACATCAAAATCATCACAAACCATAACATTAATGCATCTGAGGAACTAGATTTAGTTTTAAGCCTATAACTCCCAAACCAAATTAAATTTGCCAAAACTACCATAGGCGATTTAAATAACATATAAATGAACATATCATCAAAATTTCATCTTCAAACAAGCCTCCTAGCCTTGGAAACATACACAAAACCTGAAGCACTTCAAAAATTTACCTTATTATGGACAGCCACCAAAAACGAACTTCAAACCACCACTTCTTAATTGAATTTACTTAGACTTTTTTGTGGGGATGTTCTTGACATATCAAAGGTTATTATGTTCAAATATCTCATCAACACTATAAGGAAAACCCCTTGAACTAGTACCAAACATCCTATAAACCAAAATAGCCCTTTACCTTGACCTGGTTAGGTTTTTCTTATGATTTGGCACCCAAAACTTGACAAACCACCAACAAGTTTTCTTTTTCTCTCAAAACATAGATGGGCAAATGAAGTTTCAGAGCTTGGAAAATCAGATTTAGAGTTTTTGGTGTAAAAAAGGGCACCTAGTTGCTTATATGATTTTTAAACAACCAAGAACACACCTTAAATTACTTCCCCTGAGGTGGCTTCACCTTGGTTCGATTAGTGTTCTTAGTTCAGCCTACTCACCTACTTAATGTGGTGTTAAACATTCATACAAAAGGTCAAGTACAAATTTTTTTCTCACCAAATTTTTTGCGTATACTCACACCAAAATTTTGGTACACTACAAACTTAACCTTTGAATTCTTAACCATTTGTTATCAAAACTTTATCTCTTCCCCTAGAACTCTTCTATAAATTATCAAACATGGAATAATAAATTCTCAAGCAACTTACAACTCGACAAATACCCTAATCACGATTCAAAAATTCAAACACTGAAAATTTTGTCATTTCGGGTTTCTAGAGTATTCTAACCAAGAAACTTGCATGAAACTCACATCCTTCACTTGTTATTGTTTTCATAACTATATATCACCATCGTAAGAGATCTTACATCATTAATGGATCCTTTTTGGTAACAAACCTTATACTAAAACTCTCCGTTTATGTCAAAAGTGACCGTTTGCACCTAATTTTGTGCCTTATAGGTATAATTGAGCTCCTTTATCCTTTAAATCCATTGCAATCCATTAACATCATCATTACAACTTCCTTTCCATCATAACACTTATAGGATCTACCTTCAAGAAACTTGTCACATTACAATACATTACACATAATATAGTATTTAATGCACACTATCAATATAATGATGCATTTTAAATGAATAATCAACACATAAATCATATGCATATCATCATAAAATCATGCAATGCACTAGTCAATGAGTATGTGAGAATTTTGGGCAACGTAATATAAGTTAACCTCGAGCATTGGGAGTGCGCCAGCCAACCATCTAGCCCTTAGCTAGTGCTGGGACATGCCCTCATTTGCATCACCATAAAAATGAGTGAGCTAATGCCCAGTAAGTAAAATTATGCAAGCATGAGTAGCATTTGAAAGAATGAGTTCAATTAATATATGGTTACTCTTTAACTTTTCACTTGATCATCTTTTCATTTCATTTAATCTTCAATATTTCCTTCATACTCTTAACATAGTGTGCACACTATTTAGTGTTTCTTGGAGGGGGAAGTATTACATCCCGATGCTTAAATCATCGATTACCTAGATGCTTAACATCCTACATGGCATCCTAGATGCCTAATCTTTGCATCCTTGATGCTTAAGAGCTCACATAATTAAGTCCCAGATGCTTAGAGTCCCATTACAGCTCACCAATATAATCAATTTCACATTTTTCATAATTCTTTACATGCTGGCATATATTTAAAATCACATGTAGTGCCAAGTACAAACTTTCACATATCAATTCACAACGTTATATGAACAACAATTATAGTGATATAGGTGAAATTCTACGTAACTCAATGAGACTGTCAATAAAGCTCTCATAGGGTCTTGTACTTCACACCTTTGAAAGATTGAAAACTTCTACTTACATTATCACCAATCTGACAATAACTAAAAATCAAACATTAAGGAGCTCATTTTCCTAAGTTAAATAGTTATTCTAACTCTAATCCTTATAATTTACTTCCCTTTAACCTCTTAAATTACAAAACATATCAAAATTAAACTTCAATTGAACTCATGGTTTGAAAATATTTAAAACGGATAAAAATCCTTAATTTTGGACACCTTTAAAATTTTCTTAAATTTTTATTATATTAATATTATATATTTTTATTTTTCAATTAAAACTCATTTCTAAATATTTATTTTAGGCAATGATAATGAAAATACGTATTTTCAAAACTCAAACACTTCAAATGGCCTTCAAAAGGGACTTTATGGGGCCCAAAAACCCCTGACTAGGCCATTTTGCCTAGTTTGCCTGAGGGTTGGCAGAGGCAGCCTTGCCCAGGCACGTGGGCTACCTACATAAGCTAAATGTAGCCTTGCCCAGGCAGCCTAGCCCAAGCACGTGGGCTACCTACATAGGTTGCATGCAAGACTTGTGTATAGGCCTTGTGCGTAGGCTACTAGCTTGGCTCGATCGACCAGCCCAATGGGGCCGTTTCAAACTCCTTTTGGGTTCGTTTTGGTCCGAGATGATCCAAATTTATCCTAAAAATTTTGCAATAGTTTTTCCCATATTTTAAGACTCTCTAAAGATTAATTGTACCTTGAAAATTTCTAAACTATGAATAAATTTTAATTCCCAAAATATAAAAAACATCAAAAGCCACAACATATCTAGAACCAAGTTCAATTTTAAGACTAAAACTCTCAAATTAAATTGAATTTGTTAAAACTGTTTTTGGGGGATCTAAATAACATATAAATAAACATATCCCTAAAATTTTAGCTTCAAAGGAGCTCCTAGCCTAGGAAACAAAGGCAAAACTTGAAGCACTTTAAAAATTTACCTAATTCTGGATAGCCATCAAAAACGAACTTGTAACTACCACTTCCCAATTGAATTTACTCAAACGCTTTTATGGCGATCTTCCTTGACCCAGTTAGGTTTTTCTTACGATTTGGCAACCAAAACTTGAGAAACCACCAAGGAGCTTGGAGAGTCAGACTTAGAGTTTTTAGGTCTAAAAATGACACCTAGTTGCTTATAAGCTATTTGAACAACAAAGAACACACCTTAAATTACTTCACCATAAAGTGGTTTCACCTTGGCTAGCTTAGTGTCCTTATTTCAGCATACTCACCTCCTTAATGACGTGTTAAACATTCAAACCAAAGCTCAAGTCCAAATTCACTCGTGGCTAATCATTGCCTACAAAATTTGGTGTATATGCTCACATTGAAATTTCAATATACTACAAACTTCATCTTTGAGTCCTTAACCGTTTGTTCTCAAAACTTTTTTCTATTCCTCTAAAACTCTTCTATAAATTATCAAACATGGAATAATAAATTCTCAAGCCACTTACAACTAGAAAAATACCGTAATCATGGCTCAAAAAATTTGAACATAAAAAATTTTGCAATTTAGGGTTTTCTAGAGCATTCTAACCAAGAAACTTGCGTGAAACTCATGTCCTCCACTCATTATTATTTTCATGGCTATACCTCATCATCATAAGAGATCTCATATCATTAATGGACCCTTTTTGTTAATAAAACTTAAGCTAAAACTCTCCGTTTAGGTCAAAAGTGGCCATTTTCCACCAATTTTGTACCTTGTAGGTATAATTAAGCTCCTTTATCCATTAAATCTGTTGTAATCCCTAAACATCATTATTACAACTTTCGTTCCATCATAATACTTACCAGATCCGCCTTCAATTAACTTTTCATATCACAATACATTATACATAATATAGTCTTTAATGCACACTATCAATGTGATGGTGCATGTTAAAAGAATAATCAACATATAAATCATATGCATATCATCACAAAATTATGCAATGTCTTGGCCAATGAGTATGTGAGAATTTTAGGCATCACAATCTGTTTCTCTAACTGGCTAGATTTTAGTCAAAATTTTATGTGTAAGTAACCAAGCTAACTTTTAAAATTAGGTTAAAATTATTAACCGTCTTTAGTTGCTATTTTGTTTTTAACGTGCAAAAATTTTTCAAAAATGCATAAGTGTAAATAACTGGGTTGATCACCAAGCTTTTAAATTGGCTAGGTTGATCATGTCTTTTGGTTTTGATTTAACACATGTAATATAGCCGAGCTTGTCTTTTTCTCTTTGGTTTTAATGCCTACATACATATATCTAAGGTTAGTGTGCCTCTTAGGATAAATATGTCACTTCTTTAGCAAATCACAAATAACCAACTAAAATTTTTAGCTTTGACTTAGGTTGGTATACTCTATGCATCAAGTTGTCCCCCTATCCTTGGCTGAGCACCATGCTTTGGCATTGGACATAAATTTCTTAATGTAAAACAAGAACAATTTACTAAGTAACATCAAATAACCTTATTAATTCCTCAAAGGGAAAAATATATAAGTACCTTGGCTTCTGATATCCTATATGTAACACCAATTTAATATAAGTTTAAAATACATAACATACTAATATTAAGTGCTATTGCTCTTAATTATTTACAATCATAATATTAGGTACATAAGGTTAATATAAAAATATAAGAAAATTTGAACCTTTGAAATACTTTATATACCTAGAGTATAACTTTACTTTACAAACTTAAATTAGCCGATGTTATATCCACATTATAATACAAATTTCAAAATGAAATCAGCCATGTCATAACTACAACCTCTAAAGGCATTCAAAAGGAAGTAATAGTGAAAAGTTCTAAAACAGGTCAACTTTGTACATATACACGAGTCCATAGGTTCAAAGGAGAGCACCAGCTAACTATCTAGCATCTTATTATTGACACTGAGAATTGTCCTTATCTATATCACCATAACCAAAGGAGCATATGCCTAGTACATAAAATTAATGTGTAATGTGAATGACTATGCCATGAATGATCCCATATATGTCATGCTTTTCTTTTCTTTGAAAACTTATATTGTACCCGCTTTGCATAAAACATAATGTGTGCATGATTTTTCTTTAGGGCTTCCTAGGTAGGTTTCCTTTCATCAATTCCTTTTTACCATTAATGTCGTTGTGTGGCTTCCCACATTGTAAGTCCCCATCGAGATAATAATAAGGTCTATAAGTATCCATTGAGACAACATATCAAAACTGTAAGCCTCCATCGAGACAATATAGTGGAGCTGCCTCTATTGAGACTAACTCCATTAAAATACCATCTCATCATAAGTAGCCCTTAAAACCTTATAAAACTTCTTCTTATATGCTTTAACTTTTAAATAACATTTAGGGTACAACGTCTCTAACATATGATGCATGCTTGCATAATGCACAAAATAAAAACATACACATGTTACTTATGCTCCATAAAGTCATAACCATACACACAAACATGAACAACATTAAAGGTAATACATGTGAAATTCTACTTACCTCATACTATGGAGTAATGTAAGCTATTGTTAGGGTTTTCCAAATCTGGTGTCCAAGCCTTTTAAAAATAGGTTTTTATATTTCGTTATAGCCCATTAAACATATACTAGTTACTTAAATGTTTAAAATCAAACTTAAACAAAAGAAATGCTAGGTCCCTACAAACATATCATTCATAACCTTATAGTTGCAACCATATTAAATTAGATGAAAAATTGGGAAAACTTAAACTAAATATTCTACCTTTGAACCCCTTAATGCTTCCATGTATTTCCTAATATAAGTAAAGAGCTTATCTTAAAAAAATATTCTACCATTACATTTATGTTTACGTAAAAGTTTTTTTTTTTAATTTAAAACGTTAACCATGTTTACATATATATATATATAATAAAATCTCATATATATTTATATAAGATTTGGTTCAAAACCAAATTAGAAAACATGAAAGTATCATATATATATATATATATATATCTATCTAAATTCAAAAAATAAATCATATTTATTTAAAATTAGATTTTTAAATTAATCAATTAATTATTTAAGTTTGTGTCCAAGTAGGAAAAGACAAAAGGTGGTCCCACCACACATGTGTCATGCACAAAATTAAAATTATATTTCAATAATGAGTTAAATAATCTCATTATTCAAATATTATTAATTTAAAACATATTTAATTAATCTCATTAATTAAATATAATCAATTAGTTAATTAACTAATACTCAGTTAAATATGACAACATTTATCACATTGCATTATGTGTCATAGAGAACATTTTTTGTGTCACATTAATATCTCAAGTGTGAAATCTTATTATGAATGAGTGCTCTACTGTTCAAACATCAATCATCACTTAAGAAAACTATTTTTCTAACTTTCATAAGGAAGGAATGGATTTTATATTTGTATAATATTATTTCCAGCCATTTATTATATTATGTTTCCAAGATGGTAAGTTATCATCTGTATTTAGACAAATCTTACCATGCAACTCAAAAAACATAATGTCATAAATAGGAGTCTAATAAATACTCAAGATTAAGATTGTCAAATGTATGATCATCATAGTAATAAATTTGAATACTCTATTTGTAATAGATGATTATTAAGGATTCATAATTTAGCTGATCCAGTTCTATATAATCTCATTATATAAAGTACCTCCAATCTAATATCTCTAGATTAATAGCCTATATAAAACTATTTCATTCTAAATAAGATTAGACCGTACTTATAATATTTAATTAAAGATTCTAAACTTTAATTAATCATTATGCACTATATAGATTATAATCTACAAATTTTATCCCTAAGCATATAACACTTATATGCTAAATTTATAGTCACATAAATAATCATAGAATTTTTTTGATGTTTATAAAAGTATTCATAATACATATAACCAACTAGAATAATTATAAATGTCACTTTATTTATTTATTAACAATATGTACAATGTCACAGCTTATAGGACACCAAACCCAACAATCTCCCACTTGTCCTAAAGCAAGTGAGACCTGTCTCTAAGGCCTAACCCTTCCAAATGTCCCTTGAAGCTCTTTGCGGGTAACGTCTTAGTGAAAGAGTCAACAAGGTTGTTTTCCAATGCTATCTTCACAACTTTCACATTGCCTCGATGCACTATTTCTCTAATCAAATGATACTATCGCTCTATATGCTTTCCTATTTTGCGGCTTTTGGGTTCTCTTGATGCCACTACACCACTGTTATCACAATAGAGTGTGAGTGGTTTATTCATGCCTAGAACGACTTCCAAATCATTTAGAACTTATGGAGCCAAATAGCTTCTTTAGCTACTTCACAAGCCTCCATATATTTAGCTTCCATAGTTGAATCAGCAATACATGATTGTTTAATGCTTCTCCAAACCTTGGCTCCACCACCAAAAGTAAACACTAATCTAGAAATAGATTTATGTGTGTCTTTGTCTGATTGAAAATTAGAATCAGTGTATCTAGTAGGAATCAAATTCTCACTAAAATATACCAGCATATAGTTTCTTATTCTCCTAAGATACTTGAGAATGTGTTTAACCGCCACCCAATGATCTAATCCTAGATTGGATTGATACCGACCGACTATAACCACCGCATAGCAAATGTCAAGTCTTGTACACAGCATGGTATATATTAGACTTCCCACTATAGATGCATAGGGTATCCATCTCATGTTTTCTTCCTCTTGAGGTGTCTTAGGACACTGTTATTTTGATAGATAAACTCCATGACGTGTAGGTAAATTACCTTTCTTGGAGTTTTGCTTCGAAAATCTGATAAGCACCTTATCTATATACGATGCCTGAGACAACACCAACAATTTGTTCTTGCGATCTCTTAATAAGTTGGATTCCAAGAACATAACTTGCCTCTCCTAAATCTTTCATTTGGAATTGGTTGGCGAGTCATTTCTTTACATTTGATAACATACCTACATCATTCCCAATAAGTAGGATATCATCTACATAAAGAACTAAAAAGACCACCTTTATATCTATGATGTACTTGTATGCACAAGGTTATCAATATTTTAATCGAAAACATAAGACTTGATCGTCTCATCAAATCTCAAGTTCCAAGATCTTGAAGCTTGCTTTAAGTCCATAGATGGAACTTTGCAACTTGCAAACTTTTTTCTTTTGACCTTTGACTACAAACCCTTCTAGTTGCACCATATAGATGCCTTCCTCAAGATAGCCATTCATAAAGGCAGTCTTGACATCCATTTTCCATATCTCGTAATCAAGACATGTAGCAATAGATAAAAAGAATCTGAATGGATTTAAGCATAGCTATGGGTGAGAAAGTTTTTTCATAGTCAACTCCTTATTTTTAGGTATAATCCTTTGCCACAAGCCTAGCTTTGAAAGTCTCAACTTTTCAATCCATGCCTCTTTTCTTCTTGTAGATCCACTTGTACCCTATGGATTTTATCCCTTTAGGTAGGTCTATAAGTTCCCAAACTAATTTGGAGTACATGGACTCCATTTCAAGGTTCATAGCCTCTAGCCATTTCTCTGTCTTAGAATCTTCCATTGTATGATGATATTTCAATGGATCATCCTCACCATTATCAAAGATAGCAATATGTACTTCTCTAATTTCCCTGTAGCAAGTAAGTGGTCCCACAACCCTCCCATTACATCAAGGTGGTATGACATTTTGATCTGGAGATGTGGTCTCCCCATTTTGTCCTTCAACAACAGTTGTCAGTTGTTGTTTGATTTGATCAAAAAGTAACTCTTCAAGTACAACTTTGCTATGAGGCTTACAGTTGTCATATAATCATTCTCAAGAAAAGTGGCATTTGTTGATGTAAATACCTTCTTTTCTTGTGGACTATAAAACAAACCTCCCCTTGTTCCCTTTGAGTTTCCTACAAACAAACATACTTCAAAACATGGTTCTAGCTTCCCGGTCTTTCCTATCAGCACATGTGCTAGACACCCCTATATATGGATATGTCGCATGCTAGGTTTATGACCATTCCATAACTCTAAGGGCACTTTTAGAATAGACTTAGATGAAACCATATTTAGAAGATATACTACCGTTTGAAGCGCATAGCCCCATAATGAAGTAGGTAATGATGAGTAGTTAAGCATAGATCTCACCATATCAAGCAATGTTTGAGTTTTCTCTCTACAACACTATTTTATTGTGGTGTTCCAGGTGCGATGAGTTGTGATAGAATACTATGTTCTATTAAATAGTCCTTGAACTCAGTGTCAAGGTATTCCCCTCCTTAATCAAATTGAAGAGTCTTCATCATCTTTCGTAATTGCTTTTTAGCTTCTGCTTGGAATTCTTTGAACTTTTCAAAAGTTTTAGATTTTCTTTACATTAGGTACATGTATCCATACCTTGAATAATCTTTAATAAAAGTGACAACATATTCGTAACCACCACATGCTTGTGTATTCAAAGGACCATAGACGTTTGAATATATTAGCTCAAGTGGTTCCTTGGCCCTTTCACCTTTTGCAAAGAAAGGCCTTTTAGTCATTTTACCTTCAAGACAAGATTCATAAATTGGTAGAGAACTAACTTTTAGTTCTCTAAAAGGACCATCATTTACCAGTCTGTTAATTCTGTCAAGGATAACATGACCTAATCTAAGGTGCAATAGGTATGTTTCATTATCAAAAGAAACCTTTCGGTTCTTAGGTTTTGGTTGTTCAACTTTGAATATTTTGATATTGAGCAGTGATTTTTCGTTAGGCCTCAAGGTGTAAAGCCCATTTCCAGATGTGCAGAATAAATATCCAAACCATTTCTAAAAATATTAACATAATTATTATTAAAAGAAACATTAAACATTTGTTCAAACAACCTGGAAACATAAATTAAATTTCTATGAAAACTAGGAATGTAATAAACATTGTCCAAAATTAAAAACTTATTTCTAAAATAAAGTTTAATGACTCCCACTACTCTTGCCAAAACAACCTCTTTCGTTCCCACTCTCATCATTTGTTCCCCATCGACAAGCTCCCTTGAAGAACTAAGCGTCAATGAAGAAGAACAAACATGGTTAGTTGCCCCTGATCAATTATTCAGGGTGACATATCATCTTCAACTAAACAAGCTTCTAAAACGAGTAAATTTGATTTACCATCGTTCTTCTTTTCTTTGAGCTCCTAAAGATACTTCATACAGTTTCTCTTCTAGTGCCTAACTATGTCGTAGTGGAGACATTTTCCTTTGGGCTTCTTTTGTTTTGAGCTCCTTTTGTTGTTGTTTTGTTCTTCTTAGGTTGCCCTCTGTTCTTAGACTTACCACTTCCTTCAATTCTCTTCATTTTCCTATTCTTTCAAACAGAAGATAAGGGTTGAGCTTCTACAACATTTGCCTCGGCTTCTTTAGTCTTTTCTTTCAAAATAGACTTGAAGGTTTGCAACTCATTAAGCAACTCAGTCATGTTATATTCATCTTGTTCATGAAATAGTTGCTCTTGAACTGAAGGAATGTAGGGGAGAGGGTTTCTAAAATCATCCCCACCTGAGTAGCTTTATCTATCACCGCCCTGTTTACCTCAGCCTCATAGAGATAGTTAACCATGTTAAGAACATGTTCTCAAACCGAGACCCTTGCCTTCATTTTGCCATTCATCACAACCTTAACGGCTTCATGATGTGCCTTTTTAGAAGATTTGCCAAACATGTCTTACAGAGACTGCATTATCTCATAAGCGGTCTCCACGCTTTCATGCTTCATCCTAAACACGTCAGACATGCCAGCCAAAAGGAAGCAACAGATCTTGTTGTTTGCCTCGATCCAACAATCATATGCTTCTCATACATTACGAGAGACATTGGCAGCAAGCAGTGGAGGACATTCCTTCGTCAGGACAAACTTGTAATTCTCGCAAATCAGAACTATATTCATGTTACTCTTCCACTTGACAAAATTATTTCCGGTTAATTTTTCATTTGAGAAAATAGCGATGATTGGAATTGACATTGTTATTGTAATAAATAAATAAAATAACATAAATTAAATGGTTGCATAAAAATCATAAATATATGTTTTGGAATAGTAAATGTGATGCATGATGCATATGGAAAAACACAAAAAATATTTTACTAATTCCATGGTTATTCAATTTTAATAAATAAAGTGTCGCCGTAGGGTAAGTCAAATTATTTATGAATTGAATTGAGACATTCTCGATTAATAAATATATACAAAATATCTCATATTTTTTATATTTATTAATAACCATTTATTTTGGTCAAGATATAATTAACAATTTAATTATATTTCTATGAGTGTAACCTACTATTTTAGATTTTAACAACTTAACTCAAATTTGCACCATAGGGTAGGTTAATTTTGAAATGCATTATAAAATTCTATCTTTTGGAAGCCAACATTGTTATTGATTTAAATGGACATCTTCCATAGGGAGGACGAAATCAAAGCATTGCGAGGCGCCACCTAAATCTCACGGTGTTGTGCTAATAGTTGAGCTTGCAAGTTATATTGTCATATTACCTTCTGTTACTTTTTATTTTAAAATTATGTGTTTTATCTTATAAAACATCCTATGTTTCATATTCTAGTAAAATAAAACAATTTTTAATTACTAAGTTATATTTTGTGTTAATAGAATCCTATCCTATTTACATTTAAATAAATTACTAGATTTTCTAAAAATTTAAATGTAATACGAATTGTCTAAGCTACCCAACATTAAACAGTTTAAAATTAGATAACTTAGAATTAATGTGAATTTTACCAAGTTTTAACTATTAAAACAAAAATCACATTATTTGGTTGATTAATAAAATAAATTAAAATTCTATAAAACCAATCCTATTGATTTTAATCTCATTAAATTAATTCTAACACATATTAAATCATTTTATAAACAACTTTATAAGAAAAATGAAATAATATGCAAGTGTATGCATGTTATGTTACAATAATTATAAGTAGGCACTTTCTTAGATGACATATTATACTGTATGAATATGTTATCACAATCATCACATGAAAATAAATATTAGATTTTTGACCGGGTCCTTGTGCATAATTAAATTACAACCCCTAAAAAAATAAGATAAAAAAATTATAGGGGTTTTTTTGTAATTATACATAATTCCTAGCTCCATTGAAGTAGACTTCACCAGGCTGTTTACTGCATGAAATACTACTGGGTTACCTTTATTATTAGCCCATATTTAAAAGAAGCCCAACAATCCATTTGGTTACAAGAGGTAATGAAATCTACTTCATCTTCTTCATCCACTATTTTTTCTCTGGTTCAGCATTCTTTTTCTTCATGCATCGCAAAGCCTCATTACTGTCGATGCTCCCGGTCGCTGGCTCTCCGTAGAAGGCCGTAGCGCTCAAGGCCGAGCCGTGAGGCTCAAGGCCAAGCGCTGCCGTCGCCTCGTGGTGGCTCACGAATGAGCTCTGCTGCATCTCCGTTCATGGCCAACAAGGACGTTGTGTGATGGGCAGCAAGTATTCCTCCTAAATCGTGGGAAGTTGCAGATGAATGAAGAAGAGAAAAAATATGTACGTGAAGTTATATTGTAGTTTTCATGGTGTGTATAATATGGCAGCCATATATATATATATATGGTTGTTTCACATGTACAAGTCTCCCCTTAATTTTTTTTTTTTTTTTTATAAATAATCAAGTCATTCACGTGTAAAGGATTGCACATTAAAGAGAAGTTAACTTTTTAACTTTTTAAAGAGACCCATGTGCAGATGCATAAAATATGCACATGTGATCATCATCTTCCTTTTTTATTATTTTTATTATAATTATAATATGACCATTCAGTTAAGTGCATCTCATGCACGTTAATGAAGACATGTGAAGGAACTTAGAAAGAAGAAAGAGAAAAAAAATAATGACGATAAATTTCAAAAAGCCTAGCTCTCCTATGGGCTTTCACAAATTTGATCTAATCAAATAGAAATAAAATTACTAATAAAAAAGGACCATATAATTAACGACCAAAAATTTATTTATAAAATAACCATTCATCACATGAACAAAAGTTGCGAAAATACAAAGTGTCCATAAACATGCATTAAGAACACGATATTATCAGAATAAAATCACGTTAATTAAAATTATATCTACTATAACCCGCTCTGATGCCATTTGTTGGAAATAAATATGAAACGCAGTAGAAGGAGCAGATCAATGACAAACAAAATTTTCTGAAAGCTTTTTTATTGAGAATAGATATATAATTTTAATTAATAATAAAAAATGTTGAGAACTTTTGCAAATCTTTTAAAGACTATCAAGGTATCCTAGCTTTCTTCTTTGACACCACGATCTTTCAAGCTAGGGTTCCACTCAATAGAAAGACGAGTGGGCATCAAACTGCAAGAATGAATTAACCTTGCACTTTTCTAGATCTGTTATATATTCAATACATGAGATAGCATACCTATTTTTTCTAGAGAAAGAATTCTTAGTTTTTCTCTCTGAGTATTATGTAAAAAGTTAGGTGAAAAGATAAATCTGTTGAGATAACTGTTATTTCTCTTTTTATATTTGAGTAGTTAGTTATTTTTTATTAATTTCAAATTTGAAATAACCACCATATCAGATATATGGAGAATGAATATACTCAACATTCTTTATCCTTTATTTTATTTTATTTTAACCAAATCTTGATTCTTTAAATTATATATATATATAGCGTACCTTTACATTTATGTTTACGTAAACATTTTTTTTTAGTTTAAAACATTAACCACATTTACATATATATATATATATATATATATATATAAAAGATTTAGTTCAAAACCAAATCAGAAAACATGAAAATATCATATATATATATATCTAAATTCAAAAAATAAATCATATTTATTTAAAATTAGATTTTTAAATTAATCAATTAATTATTTAATTTTGTGTCCAAGTAGGAAAAGACAAAAGGTGGTCCTACCACACATGTGTCACACTCAAAATTAAAATTATATTTAAATAATCTTATTATTTAAATATTATTAATTTAAAACATATTTAATTAATCTAATTAATTAAATATAATTAATTAACTAATGCTCAGTTAAATGTGACAACATTTATCACATTACATTATGTATCATAGAGAATATTTTTCTATGTCACATTAATATCTTAAATGTAAAATAATTAATTCAGAATTTAAGAATTTCAAATTAAATATGTGTAATCCATTTTATCCATTAAATTTAATATAGTATTATAAAGGTAGCATTGGGGACCTATAAACCTATAACCCAAGCTCCAATAACTTTGACAATTAATTAAACTCTTTAATTAGTGTGCCAAATTTATTAGTTTAGTGTTACTCCCCTAAAAACCCAAATCTAAACTCTTAAGATTGTAGTGAAATTACTCAAAGAAAATTAGCATGTAATCCATTGATATAATCATTACATAAAAGTCAGTTCTCCATAAATAATTCATAATAAGAGTTAGGTTTAATTTCTGTTCATCTCTCTTATTATTTCTTTATCCTTGAGTTACAATAATTCTTTAATGAACAGTTAATTTATATTCTTATTATAAACAAATGCTCTTCTATTCAAATCTCGAATCATTACTCAAGAGAATTAATTGTCTAGCTTCCATAAAAAAGGATTGGATTCCATATCTGTATAATATTATTTCTAACTATTTATTACATTATGTTTTCAAGATGCTAAATTATAATCTATATTTAGGCAAATCTAACCATACAAGTCAAAAAACATAATGTCATAAATAGGAGTCTAATAAATACTCAGTATTAAGACTGTCAAATATATGATCATCATAGTGATAAATTTAAGTACTCTATTTGTAACGGATAATTATTAGAGATTCATAATTTATCTGGTCTAGTCTTATATAATCTCATTATATAAATTACTTCCAATCTAATGTCTCTACATTAATAGCCTAGATAAAATTATTTCATTCTAAATAAGATTGGACCGTACTTGTAATATTTAATTAAAGATCTCAAACTTTAATTAATTATTACAGACTATTTAGATTATTATCTATAAATTTTATCCTTAAGCATATAACACTTATATGTTAAATTTATAATCACATAAATAATTATGAAATTTTTTTAATATATATAAAAGTATTTATAATACATATAAACAAACAAAATAATTATAAATATCACTTTGTTTATTTATTAACAATATGTACAATGTCACAGTTTACAGGGTATCAAACCCAATAGAAAATGCCATGCTTGTTATGGAGGAGTGTTTGCGAAAAGGTTTTTGCCCGACCAGGCTGATTTGCAGCAAGCCAAATAACAAACTACTTAAATTGAATAGAGTGGAAATAGCTTACAAGCTATTTTTTAAGATTAAGGATGCCCGTCTCAAGGAAAATGAAAAGAGATATTGGCATGCTAAGGGATGGCATTTCTGAAGTCTTAGCAATGGCAAACGAGAACAAATCTCACACCGCGATCCTTACTCAGGGGTCTAGTAAGTGCGTGATGAACATTCATCTAGGTGCGCAATCCTTATCTTTTGCTGATTGTGTAGGTAAGTATTTTGTTGGGCTTGGCCTTTTTTATATATCTAATAATTTTATGGGTCTTGTCGGTACGATGTTTCGAATTTATTTATTGTACTTTCTATTTTGAATTATTTTTCTTGGACTTGTATTTATTTTATATTTTGCTTCTTGTTATGCAGAAGATCTATTTGTCCAGATTCATTAACTATGCAAAATTCCAGCCTCTGATGCCATGTTATAGATCAGAATTTCTAATTCTGGAATGCAGAGAATTTTTTACACTCCTTAGGAAATAGTTGGAATCTGGTGCAAGAATAGTTACCAAAATCTGTCATGTTAAAGGTGGGGGTGTGCATGGACGGAATCTTATGTGCAAACTTACTACTCGAGCACCCAATGTTCTTGCACAAACACTTCTGTGGCATGGTGTACTAGATCTGATTGGATCTTACCGGTATAGTTTCTGATTATTTTATCATGCAGTATAGTGGCTAGTGCCGTCATGATTTAAACTAAAACTTTTGGCCTTGTCTCGTGGAGGCTTTATTAAAAAATCCGTGCTCGAAGATGCTATTAGTTCATGTGTTTGTAAGAAATGCGCCTTTCAGATAGAGATGATGGTTCGGGCTTCTAGAAAAGGCTACCATATTGAAGAGGTAAAATTGTATTTTTACAGTTTTCTTGTTCCTGTTTTCCTTTCAGAATTTTGTAGTGAATGGAATGACATGCGTACTCAGAATATGTTCATGCCATTCTTATTCTATGGCGTTCTTTCTGAGCCTTGTGTTTTGTCATCAGTTGAGTGGATTCTGCCTACAAGAGCTCTGCTTCTCGCTTGCTTGAAACCCATTATTGTGTCCACACAACTTTTATAATTTTCATTCGCGGTTGTTGTTGAGGAGGCTCTGTGTTTTCTTACTGTTGTTTAGCGTGTATAGCAATTTTGTCGTCTCCCCTTTGGTTTCGTTATTTCTGTATTCCTTAATCAATGGGTTCCAGATCAATTTCGGTTGTAGATTACAGGAAGTTTGCAGATTGGGGGATCTGAAATTGTTGAATACCTCAAAGGCCTTGCTTATCCCCTGGTTACTACTGGGATTTGTCCAAAACAACTCATGACCATCTTTTTTTTTTTTTAAGCCGTAACCATCTTTTTTCTGAGATGTACTAGCTTTATGGACCATTTTTGGCTATATTATTTTCATGAACATTTTGTGTACTAACAATGATATGAAAGCCTCAAGTCAAACTTACTCTAGACCAGAAAAAAAAAAAAAAGAAAAAAAAGAAAAAGAGCCCCAATTATATACTCAAAATGATGCCGGAGTTGATTTTATTGTCCTGCTTATATGTTTTAAAATCTGATAGCAGATTTAATTTCATACTCTGGTCCTTGCGCTCCCGAATTCTAATTTTTTTATCTGGTTTAATCGCTAAGATTTTAGCATTCTTGTTAAATGAACTAATTGTCACCTTATTATCATTCAAATGCTCGTTACTATAGATTCTAGTCTACTTTTATCCACAAACAAATCGCAATAAATAGGCTAGTGTAACGATAAGAATGTATCTCCTCCTTTTAAGATGCTCTTCGGTTCAATACCCTATCACCTCACTTCAAAGCCCTTTGCCCAATTAATGAGTTTTGTGGCGTTAGGTTGTGTAGTGGTAAGTGAAAATTGGATCTATCTTGCGTGTAAATTAGATCATGTCCTTTTTGTTTCATTGGTGGCTTTAGGACTTTTAAATAGATAAATAAAATGAGAGATGAGATGACACCAATGATTTTTTTTGGGCAAAAATTATATAAGATCCTGCCTCTCTAAAGCAATTCAAAGGGGGAAAAAAAACTTATATGGCACCACCAAACACTTTGCTTCATATGGAGAAACTAAGAAAAGAAATTAATTTATTTCACAGTTTTACTTTTTTTTTAATTATTTTTTTACAATTTATTCCTTTGTTTTTTAAAGTAGAAAAATATTATTTGAATTTAAAAACTTTTTCGACATTTACACTTTTATTTGTGTAAAGCATTAATTAAAAAAATTTCCCTTGAATTATAGACTTTGTAACACTTTGCCTTTCGAACTTCAAAACGTAATATTTGTTCCCTTTGAAGTGTAAACTTTCAAGAAAAATGGTCCTTCTATTATAATTTTAAAGGCAAATTGACTAACCATTTTAAAATTAGGGGTATTTTGGTAATTTTAATTATAAAATAATGAAAATTTTAAAACTATAATAAAAAGTCTTTGTTGATGATCAAAAACAGAAAAATCAATTAAAACTATTATACCATTGTAATCTTTCTTTTTTGATGTACCAAAGTTTTCTTCAAAATTTTATGAATTTTTTACGCTCAAAAAGTATTTTGAAATTTTTAAAGTTATATATATTAGTGAAATAAAAAAGAATATAGCACAAAATTTTTTAGGAAAAAAAAACTGTGATAGTATTAATAAAATTTCTTTTATAGTTTTAAAGTTTTCATTGGTATTTATGCATTTTAAAATTTCAAAATACTTTTTGAGTATGAAAAAAAGGTTAATAAAATCCTAAAGAAAATGTAGGTATATGAAGAAAAAGAGGGATCTAGATAGTCATATATTTTATAATTGATTTCTTTTTATTTTTAATCATCAATAAAGACTATTTTTTGTTATAGTTTTATTTTATGGTTATTTTATAACTAGAATTATCAAAATACCACTAGTTTTAAAATTCTTTGTCAATTTGGCATTAAAATTTTAGTAAAATACTTATTTTTGTCAACAGTTCATATTTTAAGGGAACGGATGTTACGTGTTGAAGTTTAGAGGAAAAGTTTTATAAAGGCTATAATTTAAGAGAATTTTTGTAATTAACCCTTGTGTAAAAGTTTTTATTCTAATTGACATTTCCTAGTTCCCAAACCACAATTGCACCTAATTTTTATATTTAAGATCTTATACTTTTGTGGCAGCAGGTATGGTTATGTTTGTATTGTTTTCACAAACTCCATCATAATAAGCGTTCAAAATTTTCACCCAAAGTAAATAATAATAATAACAAAAATAATAATAATAATACACACCCTTAGTTTATCAAAATTAAAGTTGAGTGTAAGTTTTATAATCCTCGTTGAATTTATTTTTCCATTAGAAAGGGCTCCTACATGCTTTGCAGTACCCCTTGTAATTACACCGCTTCATGGTGACATGGTGACAAAAGACATACTATTTTAAAGTCAATCCTTAAATACAAGGTCTGCGCAAGTACACCACCGACCCTATTTTATACTCATAAAAAAAAAACCAAAAATGGTTTCATGTACCGTTGAGATTTCAGTGCAGCTGTCTAGAGGGGAGAAGGATATAGCCCCTTTTTTAATTTCAAAAAAAAAAAGAGGTCTTTTTTTAGCTTGAATTTTTGTTTGCCCTTTTTTTGAATTAACCCGAATATAATAAAAAATGTATACATACGGAATACAGAATACCTAAAAAAGATGGCCCAAACGAAAGTAATTCCTAGCTTAGTAGACGTTACCTTGAATATCTGGTTTTGAAACAAAAGCCATCAAAGACTTCTTCTTGGCTTTAGCTCTTAGGAATTAGGAAACACACAGCAAAAGGAGTGAGAGATTAGAAAACAAAGCCGACGTCGAACCTTTTCACAAATGTCCCACTCAACCCAGACCCAGTTGCCGCCTCTGATATTCTCAAAGACGCCACCAAACTCGTTGCTAAAATCATTGGCAAACCAAAGTCTGTAATTTCCTTTTCTCTTTCTCTCTAATCTATTTAATGCATGGAATTATGTATATGTATGTATATATACATACATGTTCCTACGTTCAAAACATATATAGCGCGTTTAGATTAGTGATTTGAACTGGAAATATGGTAGAAATTAAAATTTTAAGAGAGAAAATGCTGCAGCACAACTAGTATGAATTGGAATGAGTTGAATTGAACTAGTGTTTCTAAATGAGCTAATAGTTTATTTAAGGTTTTATTTGACTTTTTTTTTTTTTTTGGTGCCCACAAACTGCTTGATGAAATGTTCCTTCGCTACTTGTTAATCAGCTTTGTTAAGGATGTTTGCAACCTCGTCCCGTAATTTCTACTGGTTTGTTTGAAGCATAGTTAATATCGTACTGTCGAGTAAACTTCGCAGACATATTTTGGTTTTCGCTGTGCAGTTCTGATTACTATATTAATATCTGGTCTGAGAAAAGAAAATGGAGATGATGGACATTTTTGAAAAAGGTGAAATTCTCTGCATCGCTATGGGCATCAACAGATAAAACTTTCAAGGGGGTTTTCTTTCTCTTTGATAATTCGAAATTGGAGGGATGTATTAGGACGAAGACAATTGTGTCTCTTGCTTTATTTTAAGATTTTCCCTGTGTAGCTTCAGTTTTATACTTGTTTATTGTCATCTAGCTTTTCCTTTCTTTTACTGTTTGGAGGATACCTTACCCTTTAAGATGTTTTCCTTATCGTGTATGTATATAGATAGTGTATATATAATATGATCTAAGATACGGATTATGCCGAAGTGGATCCTGAAAAGTACTGTCCTGCCTGCTTTTCATGTGGACTACTTGGTGCTGCTCCTTTATTATTTATTTTTTATGTTATAGTTGGTTCAACCTTTAATACATTTTGGCAACATTACTATGTTGATTCTTGTGGCAAGTGTTTTTTTTTTTTTTTTTAGTGGTTACATAAATTATTTATGTAGTGTCTCTCTTGATTGCTCAGTATGTGATGATTTCGATAAATGGGGGAGTGCCTATTGCATTTGCCAGAACTGAAGAACTGGCTGCTTATGCGGAATTGATTTCCATTGGAGGCCTTGGACTGAGTGTCGATGGAAGATTGAGTTCAACTATTGCAGAAATCCTGCAAACCAAGCTTTCCATGGACAGCTCTCGCTTCTATATCAAATTCTATGATGCTCAGGTGCATCAAATTGTCCTGCCAAATACTTAGAGTTGTTTTCTCATTTTCCTGTCAATGGAACTATATGTCATAAAAGAATGATACGGCCTAAAATTTAAAGCGATGAACTAATCCGAGATTCTTTAGATATTGATTACAACAGTGTTAATTTTTTCTGGTTGGTTAAGTTATAATATGAAGAAGATTGCGGCTTAATAAAGTGTTAGATGATTTTAATTCTTGTGTGAGAACGGATTGTTTCGCTAGGTTGTTGCTCTTGTAACACCAAAGTTCATTGTAGAAATTAAAGTTTCTGCAATTAATAGAAAGTAAATAAATGAGAGAAAAGAAGTCAGTAAAATACAACAGGAACGAGAGGGAGGCATGAGGCCAAAAAGTTAAAATGTGTAGTTCTAATACCAATTCAAGCCTAGCCTTAATTGTGCTATACGGCATCAATGGTGCTTAGAATCACGAGTCACATAAAGTAGCTCTTTCATACATACGAGACTCACCTTACGTGACTTGTGCTACAACGCATTTCTCCGGGCAGTGCTATAAGTCATGAGACTCACAAATCCATTCCATAATTGGAGGCTCACAAGTTCATTCTTTAATCTAAACAGTGCTGTAAGACATTAGTGATGTTTGGCACCATAACTCACCTCGATTGGGTCCTTAGGGCTTGCATCTATATAGGACTTGCCTTATGTGACTTGTACCGAGCATCACTGATGTTCTTTATCATTTACATAAAATTAATGCAAGTTGAAAGATGGGATTGTTAATGCCTCAATCACTGAGAATGATAAACTTACATTACTTGTCATTGTATGTAAGTTTGGTGCACTTCCTTCTTTCTTTTTTTTTTCCTACATGCATTCTGCTATGCCCTTTGTTTACTGACAAGTTGATGTTTTATTTATTTAATTTTTTTGGGGCAGCGACCTTTCTTTGGATTTAATGGCTCAACGTTCTAAACATCCCTGTTTGACTGAAACCATGTACTGAAAGTTGGATTGTGGATTGTTCGTGCCCGTAAGTTGTAATTTTCCTTGATATCTAGATGTCAATATCTTTCACTCTATTGGTGATGTAATTGTTTGCTTTTATAAGCAATTTTATTTAACCCTATGGGCTATAGCCCGCTGTTAACAAAACAGTAGGACTTTGTCTAAAAGTACTAGACTTGGACCTACAGTTTTGTGAATGGTGAAGTTTTAACCCCATAGAGATAAAAAGAATTTTTCTACTTTTATTCAAAAAAGAAACTATAAATGTATGTTCCTTTTTTTTAGCCTTTGATATACTTCACCAACTTTTGTGTTGTATGCTAAAGTTCTATTATCAATTCACTAATGTGCAACCTTTGGTACGGTTTGAAGTTGTTTATTTATCTGGCTGTGCACCAGTGGTGTGGTTTAGAGTTATTTATTTATCTGGCATTACTAGTGAAAAATGATTTTTGTTCATTATCTATCTATCTATTTAATGATTCTTTATTTTTGCTTTCTGGGTTGATTTTTGTTCTTGAGTTATGTGCATGCACTACTCTCTATGGTTCTTTTTTCCCTTTCCCCTTTTTCCTTAGGAAAGAAAGTTGGGTCTCACTTAGAATAGCTTAAAATAAGTTGCTTTTGACTTATTCAACTCAAGAGCTGCTTTTGGACATGTTTGGGTGAACAAGTTGTTTGAGCTTTCGGCTTTTATAAACACTTTTAGAATAAGCCATCTCCTTGGTGCTTATATGAAAAAAGTTCTTATGAAAAGTTTTTATTTACCTTTTGACTCTTTTATTTGTGAATAATAAATTACAAATTTTATCCATATCCTGGTATTAGTTTACTTTTTTTGGAGTGTTTCGGAACGTAGTTGCAACCAAAACACTGCAACATGTAAGAACGTTGCACTGTAGCATCCTTTTATTTTATTCTGTATCATGTGAGAGCTTTATACTATAGTAATTGGAAGTATGTTTATAAAATCAGTTGGAACCAATTTACTATAATATGTGAAAAATTTATACTATAGCTTACTTTTGCTTTATTTTGGGGCTTTATAATATAATAGTTGGAATAATGTTGCCAAATAAAGTATAAGTTATGACGATATTGCCAAATAAAACCTTTATAATAATAAGAGCTTTTAATTTATTTAGTCATTCAAGATTAAATGCTTTTCTGAGATGAAAACTGCACAAGGAAACTAATGAACTCATGCAAAGCTCATTCAATTAGGATAAAGAGTATTAGCCTTTTATTTACATTATAAATGCTATGGTTTGCTTAAAATATTCATTTTAGAATATAAGATTTTTGCAACTGTTATCTCTTTCATTTTTCTTATTTACAACATATACAACATCCAAAAATGGGATGTAGAGTATACTATTACATCCAAAGTTAGTAACATATCTGTTTGCAGAACCATATCATGGTTGCTAAGTTTGACAAAAATAGAGTTCTAAAATAAGCTTCAAAAGCTTATCCAAAATATGGCATATGAACAAATCTTTACTTCGTAATTCTGGACACTCGGTCAACCTCTTAAACCCTATATATCCTCACCTGAATCATAATAGCTATAATAAGCTAAAGGCTCAATAAGCAAAAACTAATACATGAACATGATATTGAATGAGAATGCATTCAGACATTTTCTTTTATCAACTTTATTTCAACAATTCTTTCTTCTTTTGATATCCTTGGAGTGTAGTGCTTAACTGGTAATAATAGGCCATAGTTTTCGAAATCTGTTTATCATAATTTGGCCAATGCAATAGTAATAATATGGGTTTTTCATCTTAGTCTTTAGACCTCAAGTATTTGTCATATTCAATCTCAATCTTGGTGGCTTTCATTATCTTGGTTTTTCAACAAAGTATTCACATCCTTTATTGGGTCCGCCGGTCCCACCTATTGTAACACCCCGAAGTTAATTAAGTGTAATTAGAATGCTAAACGGTGGATTAGTGTGCCATAATGAGTATTTTAAATTTAATTTGAATGTTTTGTGAAAATTTAGTAAGCTTGCATTGTTTTACTCTTTTAATGATTTTTAATTGTTCTAAATTGTTTTTAATTGTTAATTTAAGTTTTAACAAAAGTAATTTGATTTGAAAACAGTGTGTAATTGCACACAGTCTTGTGCAACTAATTTTTCTCCTCTTTTCTATTTATTTCATTTCTTCCTCTCTCTCCTCATTTTTCACTTTCACTCTCTCTCTCCTCTCTCTCGCTCACCCCTCTCGTCTCTCTCTCGGTTCTCTCTTCCCCTCTCGTTTTCTCTCTCTAAATTTTGAAACAAAATTCATTTTCAAGCTTCGGGTTAGAAGATTGAAGGCTCGGGAACAAGATTCAACAACAAAAACATCGTTTTTAAGCTTCGATTCGAGGTTAGTTTTTAAAATTCAAAAGTTTTTCTATTTTTTAAATTTTCTTACATTTTGAGATCTAAGCAATTTTGAGCTTAGAAAAGCTTTGATCTAGCTTAGAGTAACTTAGATTAACTAGGATTGAAGCTTTATTTCATCAAAAACGGATTGGAATCAAGATTTTTCATTTTTCTTCTATTTTCTCCATTTCTAGATTTTTGAGAAAATCTTGTTTAAAACTTGTTTTAATTCATTAAAAAGTGTTCCATTATGATTTCCTATAGTTTATGATAATTACCCATGCCTGAGAATTGAGAAAACAGGTTGAAATTGAGAATTTCTGTTCGAAATGCCGAGAACCCGTGCGTGAAAATTTCTAGAATTTTTCCAGATCGGCAGGTCAAACTTTGTGTTCGGCAGGCCGGATTCAAAGGATCGACAGGCCAGATTCATCTGATCGGCAGGCCGAACCTGGAGATGTTCGGCCGACCGGACCTGTTCCTCCGGCTGGCCAAATTGTGCAGTTTGGCCGGCCGAACCAGGGAAACCGACAGGCCGACCGAGCAAGGAAAAATTTTGTGATTTTCATCCGTTTTAACTGTTTTGAATCCCGATTTAAATTTCAACTTCATATAATGATTTTATAAACCTAAATGGTACACTAGAATACCATGAGATGATTTAATATCATAGGATACCTCGGGTTAGATACTAATGGACTAAGTTACTATGCATTTAGGATTGCGCGTGGATCCGCGGAGCTAACGTATAGCGGACTGGGATTACGGTGTGGGACACCGACACGGATATTGAGGTAGGAC
>CAMOHE010054815.1:0-11003 GCA_946598075.1 Artocarpus hirsutus | reverse complement strand
CTAGGTGGATATCAACATAGGATTGGAGAGGAGTCCGCTGACCGGACTCACGATCAATAGAAGCATTTGGTAGGTTAAATTACCATTCAAGGCATGTAAGAATTTAACTTCTCTTTTATTCTGGACTGTGGTTGTATCATAATATTGTTAGTACTATATGTGTGTGCACAATATGTGGGCCAGTGGGACTCATACGCATTCCACCATATAATTAATTATTTTATTATTTTAATGTTCTTACTATTTGTTTAATTATTATAATGAATAATTTTATTCCTTTAACTTATTATATTTAAATGATTTTTCAAATTATTACATTTTTACTTATAAATTTGATTTTTAAAACCTTGTTTTTAACTAAATCTTTATCTATTCAACTTAATTAAACTACCACGTCACCTCCCGTACTTTAGGGCGTGACAGAATGGTATCAGAGCTCAAGGTTATAAACCTTGGGAGTTGTGCACACATAGGTATGACAATGGAATACCACTGACAGTCCAAATTTTATTTTTAGAAGTGAGAGAATGGCACCTAGATGTCGCTCGACAGCGAATGCCGAGTTCGGTAATGATGAGGGCATGATGAGAGCCATGTTTGCTGCATTCCAGCAGATGGCAGCAAGGGCAAGGCCTGATGACTCCGAGGCTAGTCGTCGGCATACGTTATTTAAGGAGTTTCGGCGTGCGTCAGTACCAACCTTTGATGGAACTGGGGACCCGCAGGTGGCGGAATATTTGTTAGATTCGATCGAGAAGCACTTGGATACGCTTGGTGTGCCAGCGGAGTATCGTGTGGAATTTGCAGCTTATAAGCTTGAAGGTGGTGCTAACACCTGGTGGAAATAGGCAAAGCGTTTGGAAAATAACGGCAACATTGATTGGGACAGATTTGAGGAGCTATTCTATGACAGGTATTTTCCGCAGAGATACAGGGACCAAAAGGCGGCGGAATTCTATAGGTTGCAGCAGGGCGATATGTTAGTTCGGGAGTATGAGGCGAAGTTCAATGAATTGGCAAGGTTTGCTCCCTCAGCAGTGGCATCGGAGCGTAAAAGATGTATCAAATTTCAGGAAGGACTGAAAGCTCCTATTCGACGACAGATAGTTGCTCTACGGCTTAGGAGTTTTGGAGAGCTTGTGTCATCAGCAATATCAGTGGAAAATAATTACGCACAGTATTATGAGAACCGGGCTAAGGCGTCAGCAGGACCACAGAGGAGCGACAGGAGGAGCATCAACGATCGACCGACTCCGGGGAAGAGCAAGCAGAGTGGCGTGAACAGCGGCAGCAGCAGTTCGTCCAGTAGTGGTCGCAGCAACCCCTACAGCTTTTATTGTCATTTTTGCCAGCAGCCAAGACACATCAAGAGAAATTGCCCGATCAGGAGTGCTCGCTTAGGACTTCAGACCAGAGAAGGAGCTAGCCGTCAGCCTCAGCTTCAGACTCTACCTCAGCCTCAGCAGTAGCCTCAGTTTCCATTCCATCGGTTTTCTCCTCAGCAACCGTCATACCTAGCGCTAGGACATCAGCAACAGAGTTTTCAGCGTAACATCCCTCAGTATCGAGCGCCGAGTACAGCTAGTATCCAGTCGCCATCATTGCAGCAGTATCGGCCAATTAATCCAGGAACTAGCAATGTGGGTAGAGGTAAAGGAAAAGCTCCAGTGTAGATTCATACGATGACGTCAGGGAGTTCAGATGCTCAGACCCATAATGCAGTTGATGGTACGGTTATGGTTTCTCAGTCTTTAGCACACGTGTTATTTGATACTGGTGCCACTCATTCTCTCATTTCGAGTTCATTTGTACATGCCTTGGGATTAAAAATAGAAGAGTTTGATGAACCCTTAATTATAACTTCACCCTTGGGGTGGGTGTGTGTGGACAATGTTTGTAAAGCTTGTAAAATAAAGGTTGGGGATGAGATTTTGAAAAGTGATTTGATTGTAATCCCCATGAGAACCTATGATGTAATCTTAAGAATGGATTGGTTATCCAGATACAATGCAGTAGTGGACTGCCAACTTAGAAAAGTGACCCTAGTGTCTGATAGGGGGACGGTAATCACCTACCAGGGTAGTGGTGATAGGTTGATGAGTGAGCGTCGTGTTAGGACATGTCTCGGAGGGCGAAAGAACGCAGTTTGTCATGCTATCTTCATGGATTTGGAAGAGGAGCCCAGTGTCTCAAGGAGACGTGTATTGATTCCAGTGGTAAATGAATTTGATGATGTCTTCCCCGACGAGCTACCAGGATTACCACCGCATCGGGAGATTGAGTTTGGTATTGAGTTATTTCCAGGAACATCACCTATTTCTTTAGCACCTTACCGGATGGCGCCGACAGAGATGAAAGAACTTAGGAAGCAACTCCAGGAACTTGCTGATAACGGGTATATCCGGAATAGTACATCACCGTGGGGAGCGCCAGTCTTGTTTGCTAAGAAGTATGATGGGACTCTCAGGTTGTGCATAGATTACCGGCAGTTGAATCGGGTCACAGTGAAGAATAAGTATCCGTTGCCCAGGATCGATGAGTTGTTTGACCAGTTGGGAGGCTCGCGGTACTTCTCAAAGATAGACTTGAGGTCAGGTTATCATCAACTCAAGATTAAGGAAGAGGACATTCCTAAGATAGCATTTCGGACCCGGTATGGACACTTTGAGTTTTTGGTAATGTCGTTTGGATTGACGAATGCTCCGGCAGCTTTCATGGACTTGATGAACAGGATATTTAGACCTTATTTGGATCAGTTTGTGATCGTGTTCATTGACGACATCTTGATTTACTCTAAGACTCGGGAGGAGCACGAGCAACATCTCAGGATCGTGCTTCAGACTCTGCGAGAACACCAGTTGTATGCCAAGAAAGAAAAGTGCGAGTTCTGGTTGAAAAAGGTCAAATTTCTGGGTCATGTTATTTCTGAGCAGGGTATCTCAGTGGATCCGTCGAAGATAGAGGCCATAGTGGATTGGGAACGACCGAGGAATGTGGCGGAGATCCGTTGTTTCTTGGGACTTGCAGGGTACTACAGGAAATTCGTGAAGACTTCTCAAAGATAGCATCGCCATTGACGAGGTTGATCAGGAAGAATGTTAGATTCGAGTGGAATGAAGAATGCGAGTTTGCTTTTCAAGAATTGAAGAATCGATTGACTTCAACTCCAGTATTAATCATTCCCAGCAGTGACGAGCCATACGAGGTTTATACGGATGCTTCAGGACGTGGACTTGGATGCGTGTTAATGCAACAGGGACGTGTGGTAGAATACGGATCGAGACAGTTACGGCCTCACGAGCGAAATTATCCCACTCACGATTTGGAGCTTACAGCAGTGATTTATGCATTAAAGATTTGGAGATGTTATTTGTTCGAGGCGACATTTTAGGTTTTCTCCGACCATAAGAGTTTGAGGTATCTGTTCACTCAAAGGGATTTGAATTTGAGACAGCGAAGATGGGTTGAATATATGGAAGATTATGATTTTGCGTTGCAGTATCATCCTGGGAAGGCAAACGTCGTCGCGGATGCGCTCAGTCGAAAATCTTCGGTAATATTGGCATGTTTAGCTCTCGAGGATTGGAAAAGGGATTTGACAGTAAGTGAGTTCGGTCTATAGTATTGCAAGGACTACGATCATATTTCGGTGTATCACATGGAGGCGACCCCAGCTCTCACTCAGACGGTGAAGCAGAACCAGTGGCAGGATCAGCATCTTCAGGGAATTTGGACACGAATTTGGAACGGGGAGCAGTTCAAAGAATGGAGGATACATGCAGATGGATCGTTGTACTTCAGGGAGCGTCTAGCAGTTCCAGCTATCGCAGAAGTGAAGAAAGCCATAATGGACGAAGCTCATAGATCTTAGTTCGCTATTCATCCAGGGAGTACAAAGATGTATCGTGACTTGAAGAGACAGTATTGGTGGAGAGGCATGAAGAAAGCCGTTCGAGAGTACGTGGCCAAATGTGCAGTTTGTCTTCAGTGAAAGCCGGGCATCAGAAGCCAGCAGGTCAGCTTTAGCCACTTCTTATTCCAGGGAGGAAATGAGAGCACGTGACGATGGATTTCCTCACCGGATTGCCAAGGACGGAGCAGCGGCACGATGCGATTTGGGTCGTGGTCGATAGATTGACGAAGTCAGCTCATTTCGTCCCGTTCAGATCGACATGTTCGAGGAGGATTCTTGGGGAGTTGTATATGCAGAATATAGTGCGATTGCATGGAGTTCCTTTGTCCATCACGTCAGATAAGGATACCAGATTTAATGCCAGGTATTGGAGGAGTTTCCAGGAGGCTATGGGTACAGATTTGAATTTCAGCACAGCATTTCATCCTCAGACCGATGCGCAATCGGAGCGGGTTATTTAGATTCTCGAGGACATGTTGCGTGCTTGTGCATTGGACTTTGGCGAAAACTGGAAGAAATATTTGCATTTGGTAGAATTCGCATACAACAACAGTTATCAATCGAGTATCGAAATGGCACCTTTTGAGGCATTGTATGGGCGACCGTGTCGATCACCAGTGTGTTGGGCCGAGCCAAAAGATTAGGATCATTCTTGGGCCAAATGAGATTCGTGATAGTAACGAGAAGATCGTCGTGATTCGAGATCGATTGAGAGCAGCTCAGAGTTGACAGAAGAGCTATGCGAATAAAAGGAGACGACCTTTGGAATTTGATGTCGAAGACTTTGTGCTTTTGAAAGTATCTCCTCGTAAAGGTATTTCGAGATTTGGAATAAAAGGAAAACTCGCACCAAGGTACATTGGTCCGTTTGGGATTACTCAACGTGTAGGTGTGGTTGCGTATCGACTCAACCTTCCTTCAGAACTTTCGTATGTTCACGATGTATTTCATGTATCAATGCTTCGGAAGTGTCCACCTGAGCAGGAAAAGATCGTTTCGTTTTAGGATGTGCAGATTCAGGAAGACATGATGTACGAAGAAGTGCCGATTCAGGTCATCGACCGTAAAGTAATTAGTTTGCGTCGTTGTGAGATCTCGTTGGTTAAGGTCAGGTGGCAACATCATGGGGTTGATGAAGCCACTTGGGAATTAGAATCGAGTATGCGGGAGTTGTATCCGCATTTATTTTGTTTTTGAGTCGATTTGTAAATTTCGAGGACGAAATTTTCTTTTAGGGGTGGAGAGTTGTAACACCCCGACGTTAATTAAATAGAATTAGAATGTTAAATGGTGAATTAGTGTGCCATGATAAGTGTTTTAAACTTAATTTGATTATTTTGTGAAAATTTAGAAACCTAGTGTTAATTTACTCTTTTGATGACTTTTAATTGTTCTCAATTGTTTTTGATTGCTAATTTAAGTTTTAATAAAACAATTTGATTTGAAAACAGTGTGTAGTTGCTCACAGCTTTGTGCAACTACTTTTCTCTCTCTTCTTCTATTTATTTCACTTCTCTCTCTCTCTCTTCATTTTCTTCTCGTTCACTCTCTCTCTCTCTCTCTTCCCTTCTCTCGGTTACCTTCACTCTCTCTCATTCTCTCTCTAAAATTTTTGAAACAAAATTCGTTTTCAAGCTTCGGGCTAGGAGATCGAAGGCTCGGGAGCGAGATTCAACAACAAAAACAACGTTTTCAAGCTTTGATTCGAGGTTAGATTTTAAAACTCAAAGTTTTTCTATTTTTTCAAAATTTTCTTGCATTTTGAAATTTTAGAGTTTCTAAGCCTAGAAAAGCTTTAATCTAGGTTAGATGGACTTAGATTAGCTAGAATGTAAACTTCATTTCATCAAAAATGGATTAGAATCAAGATTTTTCATTTTTCCTCTATTTTCTCTATTTTTGGATTTTTGAGAAAATGTTGTTTAAAACTTGTTTTAAATCATTAAAAAGTGTTCTATTATGATTTTCTATTGTTTATGATGATTATCCATGCCTGGGAATTGAGAAAACAGGTTAGATTTGAAGATTTGAGTTCGAGAATGCTGAGACCTGTGCGTGAAAATTTCTAGAAATTTTCCAGTTCGGTAGGCCGGATTCAAAGGATTGGCAGGCCGGATTCATCCGATCGGTAGGCCGAGCCTGGAGATGTTCGGCCGACTGAACCTATTCCTCCGGCAGGCCGAACTGTGCAGTTCGGTAGGCCGAACCAGGGGAACCGACAGGCCGACCGAGCAAGGAGAAATTTTGTGATTTTCACCCGTTTTAAACTGTTTTGAACCCTGATTTAAATTTCAACACTGATGTGAGTGGTTGCACCAGAATCTATCCATCAAGCGTGTTTAGGTACCGAAGTTAAATTAACCTCTGAACGAACCAAAATAAGAAGCATACCTTTCTTAACATACCAAGCGTGGTGATTAGTGCAATGTTTCCTTTTATGTCCTTCAGCTCCACAAAAAAAAACAACATGTATGTTTCGGATCATCCAGTCTCTTTTGTTGTTTTTTTTGAGGTGTAGTATCTGTAGCTTCCTTATCCTTCTTTCTTTTCTTCCCTTTGACCTTGGAAGTATTAGCCAAGTGAGCACTTTCTATCTTTTCTTACTTCAACCTTTCCTCTTCTTGCACACAGTGTGAGATGTGCTCATTAAGAAACCAAGTCTCCTTTTTGCATTTATAGCTCACCTTGAACTGATTGAATTGTGTGGGAAGAGATTTTAGAACCAAATGCACTAGCAAGTCCTCATAGAGGTCAAACTTAAGTGCTTTCAGTTTTTAAGCAAACAGAGACATCTCCATGATGTACTCCCTAATGTTCCCTTTACCTCTGTATCTCATTAAGATGAGGCTTGCCAAAAGTATACTTATTTCAGCCTTTTCATTTTTGGCAAATCTCTTCTTAATGTCCTCCAAGAACTCTTTGGCTGTCTTGATCGTTTTCGATATAGTGCCCCTGAATGCTTCTGGAATGGCCTTCTTCATGATTATCATACACATGCAATTTGACTTCTTCCATCTTTCTATGTCCCTTTTTTTATTAGAGGAACTTTTATTTGTCAAAGGTACATAAGCAGGAACCCTTAACGCAAGGTCGAGATCCATGACTCCAAGAACTATAAGGAGGTTTTCTTGCCATGATTTAAAGTTGCTACCTTTCAGCATATGAATGGAATTGATATTGGTAATAATGTTTAAGGCAAAACTAGTAGCTAAAATAAAGAACAAAACAAACAAACACACCTAAAATAAGCTCATATAAGAATCCAAAATAACAGTAATAAATCCAAATAAAGGTAACCCCATCTTAAGATACCAAGTACTCCATTAATATTTAGTCTTTGGATAGAAATATTAACTTGTGATATCTTGGTGTAGTAATCAAATACTGAAAATAAGAACATGTCAAACAATAAATTTTCCTCTAGGTCAATTTATTGTTCACATATAAAACTAGATAATGATCACGTGTTTATCACTACAGATGTACATGCAATTCTATCAAATATTGGCCTTCTTTTGAGCTGGTCAATATTCTCGTAAGTTGCATAGACACAACCGGTTATATTTCAAAACAAATTAATTTACACAAGAAAGGCCACTTTGGGTACATGTTGCTTCAATTAATTTATCTCAAAATATATATAAAATACCAATATTTGAATTTAAAATTGCACCAAAATGACCAAAATTAAAAAAAAAAAAAAAAATTTGTCAAAAGTCAACTTGATCAAAGTCAACAATCAAAGTCAACTAGTCAAAATTAATCGGTCAACTTGACTGGATCGGGCTGGACTGGGTCCCGTGGACCCAACCCGGATCCTAACCCAGCCCCCCTTTATTTCCCTTTTTTCTTTTTTAATTCAAGTCACCTAGGGGTTTAACCCCTTGGTGCTTTCTAGTCACGGGCATATTCAGGCGGCCTGATGATGTTGAGGCCAGATGACCAAGGCTACTTCTCCGACCGACGCCCTAATGGCAGCCACTAGAGGAAGTTGACGTCGGTAGTGGCAGGGCCTGCCGTTGGCGAATCCACCCCATAAACCCTTTTTTTTTATGCAGCAGCCTTTGGCCACCGCTTTCCTTCCTCCACTGTAGCCAAAGGCCGTGGCTCTATCTGTTAGGCCGTGCCCAGAGTCTAACACCAACGGCAATAAGGTTGTTGCCAGCGTTGTTCATGGTTTTATGCTTAAAAGTTTGTTGTTTTATATAATTTTCCTTAATCCAAAAAAGTCAGCAACAAAAATTATACATGAAACGAATATAACTTAATCTTGAATATATATATATATATATATATCATATAAAAAACCAAATAATGTATTCCTCAAATTCTATAAAATATTAAAACAAAAAATCTCCAAATAATTGTTCTCAAATTAAACAATATTAAAGCAACCATAGATTGTTAAATTTGAGAATTTTCCTATGAGAATCATATGTAGAAATTTATTGATTCCTAACGATTTAACATGAACATGCTCTAGATACCACTTGATAGAACACAATTTTATGATGAAAACTATCATCAACCAGGATCATTTATATCAAACCACCGAGATAGTTAATATGATGTAAAAGCTAACAAGAATTCATTGAATATGAGGCAATTCTTGAGTCTGTAGGTCGAGGATTTTTCAAATCTAGTATGTAAGTCCACCTTCAAAAAATGCCTATGTAATCTCTTTGTAGATGGGTAATAGAAAAATAACGTACGTACTGACTTGGAGACCACAACCGTTTTATATAACTACCAACCCTAACAGTTATCCTTAATTACCAATTTAGCCCATCATAAAATCCGTAACTATATTTTGGTCTTTACGCATAGAAGACCCACACTTAATGATACATTAAAAGCCCAAAACTCAAATTGATCACTTTAATTAGGCAACCTTATCTAATCACCTTTAATACATATTTATTTAATATATTAGCCCATATTTTGGATTTATTCCAACACATCACCCCTTGTATCGATGCAAAATGTCTCTCTGTTGATCTCCTCCTTTCTCCCACCAGCTCAAGTTGGAATGTGGAGTTCCTCAACCATGTTTTCCTCCCAATTGACAGTGAAGAAATACAAAAAATTCCCGTCGAGAGATGGCAGGGTCCTAATCGCCCTATTTGGCACAGTGGAAAAAATGGTTCCTTCACAATGAAGTCTGCAAACAATGTTGCTTTTCAGCAACATCTCTTTGATACGGATCCTCTTCCACATCAAATTCTTAGGGGTGGAAATTCCTTTACATCGGTAAAATCCCAACAAGATAAAGATTTTCATTTGGAAGGCTTTCTGGAAATCCTTCCCACAAACCACACTATCCACCATTGTGCAATTAATGCCTTGCTAATCTGCCCCCGCGGCGAAAATGAGGCTGACTAATGAAACAAAGTTTGAGAAAATTAAATAATATATTTTTAAAGTCGATGGCAAAATGATTTAAGTGATATAATTTGTGAGGTGAATATGAAAATAATCTTTAAAGATAACATGTGTCAAAGGTTTTTTTTAAAAAGAAAAAAGAAAAAGAAAAAGAGAATTTTGGTAAAAGATAAGAAATATAAAGAGAAAATGACAGTCTTGTTTAGCAGAGGGGCATGATTCTTCTTTGCTTAGCTTGTCTCTTTAGATAAGTGAATAACATGTAATATTTTAATGAAATGTCAATATACGCATATTTGGATAACAAAAACAACTACAATCTAGATCTATTACATACTGTAACATTTGAACTCATTTTTTAGTTCAAACCTATTTGTCAAACACTTTATTAATTTTTAAAATGAACACTTATTGGTCAGATCATCGTTAAAAATTAATCCAATTATTAAAATAGCAATTACTTAAGAAAAGGACTAAACTAACTGTTGAACTACCTAAAAGAAGAAAAACATAGAGAAGGATTAGACATATATGGTGTTTGGCTAGTAGTGAGAACCATTGGTGGGAACTTTTTTACTGTAACATGTGAGAGTTTTATACTGTAGCAATTTTTTTCTTTTTTCTGTAACATATAAAAGCTTTATATTATTTATAACTAAATTTATGATATGAATTATCCTTAACCAAACACCCTTATAGTTGTTCACAAGAGATGCACATATCAAGTGAAATAGTAGTTCCCTTGTACATTTCAATGCTACAACCGGCTAGAGACCAGATTTTCCCCAACAAAGTAGCGCAGTTTGTGAGGAAATCTCTCTGTCAAGTACTGCAAAAACACGTATCCAAATGCTTTACGCACCCAAACACTCTCTCACAACACGTTTCTCACCATAATTTTTTAAATTATTTTGCTTAAACTTGGCAATTTAAGATTTTTTTCCCTTGGCATGACACGGAACGATACCGTACGACCAAACAAAGCCTACCTCCTGCCACATCACAGATTAACGTTGGCATAAAAAGAAATATTTTGATTCATGCTATTCACTATCAGTAGTTCTTTTCTTTTATTCATTTATTCTTTTGTTATTATTATTTTTTGTTGACTGCCGGGAGTATGTTAAAAATAACATTATACTCTCTCAGGGCAAAGCCATCTACAAACACACGAGTTTAGCCGCCGCCGTCTCAAACTTTACCTTTTTAATTTTATAAAAAAAGTTATAAAACTTATACTGTCACGCCCCAGAGTACAGGAGGTGACGTGGTGGTTTATTTAAATGAATTAAGTAAAGATTTAGTTAAAAATAAGGTTTTAGAAGGAAATTTATAAATAAAAAGGTGATAATTTTAAAATCGTTTGAATAAATAAGTTAAAGAAATAAATGAATCATCATAATAATTAAACAAATAGAAATAACATTAAAATAATTAAATATGGGGTGGAACGCGTATGAGTCCCACTAGCCCACATATTGTGCACACACATATAGTACTGACAATATTATGATACAACCACAGTCCAGAATAAAAGAGAAGTTTAAGTCTTACATGCCTTGAATGGTAAATTAGCCTACCCAATACTTCTACTGATCGTAAGTCCGGTCGGCGGACTCTTCTCCAAACCTATGCTGATATCCACCTAGGGTTAAGATTTTAAAACAGATAAAATGTAAGCGAAAGGCTCAGTAGGACTACATTTAGA
>CAMOHE010054814.1:69672-86648 GCA_946598075.1 Artocarpus hirsutus | reverse complement strand
TGGAATTTTGTGCGATGAAAGGGCATGTTAGGAAGAATAAAAGATTAAGAAGAGGCATAATGTGGCGTGGAGAGTAATACGGAGTATAATGTCACGTCTCAAAAGAGCTCTTGTTGAGAGGTGGGCAGCCCAGGACTTAAGTACTGCTCTTTGATCCTCTACCTAGCCGATGTGGGACTTTTTGTACGTTACATTCTCCTCCACCCAATCACGTGACGTCCCCGTCACGGATCAGCTCCCCTGAGGGTCCCATTGGACCGTGGAGACCTCCACCTAATCGCATGACGCCCTCGTCATGGATCGGCTCCCCTAAGGGTCCCACTAGACCGTTGAGAGTCCACACACCAGGCAGGCAGTACCCCGCTCTGATACCACTTGTCTCCCCCACTTTTGGCTTGGCCACTCTTCCTATCCTTCGGCTTATTGGTGGGCTCCTTTTGGCTGGTGTAATCAATCAAACTTTCAGCCATAGCTATGGCGGTAGCAAGGTCTTGCACCCCACGCCGCCTTAGCTTGGTCTTGGCCTATTGTTGGAGTCCATCCATAAAATTGAAGAGTACGTCCTTGTTGGATAAGTCAGGGATCTCGAGTACTAAGTTAGTAAACTCCTTGATATAATCACGAATAGACCCTGATTGTTTAAGCCTTCGTAGACGAGCTCTAGCCTCATCCTCAGCATTCTCAGGATAGAATTGCCTTTTAAGCTCTCTTTTAAAGTCATCGAAAGTAGTCATGGTGCACGTACCTTTCTCGATGTCTCCTCGCCTTCTCCTCCACCAAAGCATGGCGGTGTCGGTGAGATAAAGAGCCACAGACTGGATCTTGGCGTCCTCATCTGTGATACCCATGGCCCCGAAGTATTGGTCTAAGCCCCACAAGAAGTTGTCCACTTCTCGTGCATTGCGTGCTCCCCCGAAGCTTTTTGGCTTTGGCAGTTCAATGCGCCTAGCCTCGATGACACCACTGTTGGACCCTGTAGCCAACGCGCGCTTGCAAAGAGCTAAGTCCGCACGCATGTCCTCAATGCGTGCAAGCGAGCTGTTCAACTCCATCTCGTGAGCTCGACGCATTTTAGTGAGCTCTCCCATGAACTCATCACGGACCTTCCCAATCTCGGCCCGCAAAGACTCCTCTAGTTGGAGCAGCATGCCCCGTATCGCAGTGTGGATAGCGGCATCCTCCGCTTCTAAACCGTCCACCCGTTGGTTTAGATCATCCACCTAGGCCTCCACGCCACTTACCGCCTCCTAAACCCGAGATAGGCGTGAGTCGAAACTAGAGATCATGTCCTTCGAACGACCTCGCTTAGCCACGACGTTGGGATCAACTATCTCTTCGCGGCCTCGCTCTTGCGTCACCTCTATGTCAGATGGGTTGGATCTTGTGGTTCTTTGAGCAGCACCTTTAGCCATCGCTTCCGCCTGAGCCTCGCTCTGATACCAACTGTCACGAGCTTACTTTCTTTGAAGGTACTCGTGCGGCCTTAGCACGCTCCTGATGCTAAGTCAGCCTGACTTGCTCACGCAATTGCCTAGAACAAAAGGGAACTCAAGAGAATAAGGAGAACTCTGAAAGAAATGTTATTAAGCTAAGAGAACTTTACAATTGGATTTCTTGGATGGCTTTACAAATGAGGGGTTGGTCCTATTTATAGGCACCCTCTTAATGAATGGACGGTCGTGATTGTTTTGATCCTACGGTTGCTATGCACTATCTAGAATGTTATAGCAAAGTGTAGAAATATTTACAGTGTTCTAGATAACTCTATACTATTCTACAAAGTACTCCAATGTTCTAGAGTGTTCCAGAGAAGTCTTGAGCCTTTTAGGACATTCTGGGTTCTTCAGGATACTTCTGGACTTGGTGTAGAACCTCCTAGAATGCTGTGGAACGTTGTAGAACACTCTGGATCCTTCCAGAACCTTCCTTGGGCCAATTTGATTCTTAAAAACGTCCAAGACAAATGTGTGGCCTCCTCGTGGCTCAGTGGGGCGTGACAAGAAGCTCTATATTGCATATCATTTATCTTACAAGAATTATAACTTCAACGTTTAAAAAAAAAAAGTTTTGAGTTGAATAATCAAATTCAAAACCGAAAACAAAAGAGAGATTTGGTGGGGAATTGATTGTTGGAGGGAAGGGTATTTATTATTAATATATTTTTTTTAACTACATTTAAATTAAATAGTTAAGTCAGTAAAAGATGGTTAAATCTAATAGAAGTTGGATAGAAATAAGCTTTTTATTAACAGAACAAAGTTTTAAAGGCCAAAATGATGCATTTTAAAAAGCAAGGGCAAAGTAATATGAGTAACATAATTCAGAGGCAAAGATGAAAATAATCCCTACGTCAACGAAGTGAAAGAACACATGCAAGTTCATTTTTTTTATATGCACTTCACGAATTGAAATTCGTGACGTGAGCATTACATTTTTTTTATGCACTTCACGAATTAAAATTCGTGTAGAGATCTTCTAATTTCAATATAGGGCTGGCAATTTGTGTTCCCGTGTCGTGTTCATGTCAACAAGTTTACAACACGGCGCAATTAAACTAAACACGAACACGACATGATTAATAAACGTGCTAAAAATACAAACACGAACACAATACAACTAAAATATGTACAACACAACACTACTAAAAAAAAACTTACTATATAATTTTTTTACCATAAAAATTTTATAATTTTTTTTAAATTTCAACTAACAAAATTTAAAAAATAAAACCAAAAAAACTAAAATAAAAAAAAACCAATTAAACTGTATTTTTTTTCCCAATATCAATCTTTAAATTTTTAATAGTTAAGATTGGAGACAAATTATCTTAAAGCCATAAACGACTTCATTGGTAGCATGCGACGAAGAAAAGAAACTGATATCTTTATATAAAGAAGATTTGAGAAAGAATTTCCGTTTCTTTGTTTTCCTGAGACTTTTAAAAGCTAATAAAAATTTCAGACATAAAATTGTAATAAATAAATTAAAAATTATTATTTTATATTAAAGTACCATTCAGCATGGGGTGGCAAGCGAGAGCTCCACGTCAATGTTATCTTGTTTGTAGTGGGTGGCTACGTATATGATATGCCAACTACCATAAGACGCAGAAAATGATTAAAATACGGAGGAGAGAAAGAGAGAATGAAGGCGAATATAGTGTTAAAATAAAAATTAAAAAAAAAAAAACCTTTCTTTTCTGTTCCTTGTTCTTTTGTGGATAAAATTGTACGTTTTTGATAGAAACAAAACAAATAAGTAAAATGTTTTAAGCGAATAAAAGAACAAAAAAAAAAAAAAAAAACTGTAAAGGAAATATTTTTTTTACAAAGAAAATTTGTGAATTCTTAATTGAACCAACGCTTTGATTCGAACAAGCCAAAAGCGAGGCAGGTTAATGTGTGGTCCAGACCAGGGTCTCTTACCCTGTAACCGCGCTCAACCCGCACCTCCGGTTCTGGTCCTCCGGTTCCACGATCCGCCGCCGGAAAACCACCGAACACTCCGGCAGCTCCCCAAGATCCGCGAACAGAGACTCGTCCTCGCCACTCACCGCCGAGAACACCGTCGAAACGTCGGCGTCCATGTAAGCACCGCCGTAGATCGGGCTCTCGAGCACAGCCGTCGAACCGACGTCGTCGAACCACTGGGGGCGGTGGTGGTGATGGTAGCCGTCGAGCAACGCGCCGCCGATATCGAGGTCGGCTTCGCCGGAGAAGACAGTGATATCCTCCGCCGGAGTTTTGTCCGGGACGTCGTCGGCGATCGTGGAGGCTGACACGGCGGACGATGATGATTGCGCTGAGGTGGAGGAATGCGATTTGGTAGGGACGGAATGGTTGTGTTGGCATGCGTAGGTGATTATTAAGGTGCTGGGGTCCACGCGGCTTCTCTCCACTTGTTTCCTCGCTGGGCACCCCTTCGAACTACTGCACCGATAATATCCCCTGAAATAAAAAATATTTTCGTAAATTAAAAACAAAAATAAATATATTTAATTAGGAGGACAAGATAATCCAAACAGAGGAGGTTGGTATTTGTTTTGACAAAAAACCATTATGAGCACAACTACAATCAGATCCGCTCGTGCTTTACACGCACCACATTTTCCCCAAATAATTATAATGTGCAAAAATAAAAATAATGCCTCTTGCCCCGTAAGGCTTTAAAACTTCAAAAATTGCACTCTAAATTACCTTTTTTTGGTCTAAAAAAGGGTGTCTGCGAGGTGTAGTTTGAACTCAAATTTTGGAGTGAAAATTATAGCATGTAAGAGATTTCTACTATAACTTATTTTTTTATCATTATAACATGTGAAAGTTTTACATTGTAACAATTAAAAGTTTAAGTTACAAGCGATTTTGTCAAACTCCACATAATATATAGTCATTCAGTCATAAAAAGCACTAACAATTTGACAAAATTTAATTTGAAGTTTTCATAGGTGATTTCAATGAGTTTTTATTGAAACATAAAAGCATAATTAAGGAAATAATTTCTGATGTTTTAAAGTTCAAGAGCTAAAATCAAACAAATAGCATAGTTAGAATGTCAAAAGTGAATTTAATGATTTGGCTTAATTTTTAATTTAGTATTTGAAGATAGAAAATATCTCATTTTAACCCCAATAACGCAAAATGACAAAAATTTTCAAGCAAACAAATGACACGTACATGTTTAAAACCATTACACATTTGATAAATTTGGGGACAAGTCTTATGTCATTTTGAATTATAGGAACCAAAGTGAGATAATCTTTATTCTTGAGGGATAAATTTGAAGTTTAACCCTAATCATTTCTTTAATGCTAAAATGTATTGTTGGAGATTGGTGAGTGGCATTTGTCCTTTTTGTGATTCCCACACGTGAACATAGTTTTGCTGGGACAGAGCGTAGTTTTCAAACGTTGAGTTGGGAGCGTGGGGCACATGCAACGTCCCCAACTACCACTCTCCAAGCGCATTTTTGTAGAGCCGCCTTCAGACAGAGACAGCCCCAGGGTGTTTTAATTAATTTAATTAAATTTAATTTAATTTATTGGAAAATCCAAAACCAGATCACAAATCATCTCTCAGCCGGCGGGGAACACAACCACTAAGGTGGTGGACTCAGTGCTCACCCGGCGCACACTAGCAAGCACGAACCATTATTTGCCAACATAAGCCATTTGTTCAAGAAAAACATCATTTTATTTTGTGGTAGATGAAACATATAACTTAAACGTTTAAGATGAAATTAACGAAATTAATTCCATTATTCCAAACCTGGGATATGGAGATCCTTTGATGGGCTTTTGGCCGTACTTCCTCCAGGCCCACGGATCTGATGGCGGATATGCCTCCCTTTTGCTCTTAGATCCTTCCACGTCACTGATCGGCACTGACACCACCCTCTTCTCAACTCCTCTCTTGCTGAAAAGGGTAAATAATTTTCCACCAAAAAAAAAAAAAAAGATTCTCAAGATCAACATACACAAAACCAAAGATTAAGATATATATATATATATATATATAAAACATGTTTTAATTACGGTGATTAACCTTTTCTTGGGTGATGGTTGGGCCGTCTTGATCATGTCGTCGCCTGAGGAGGGCGAGTCCGGCCCATTTTCCGACATGGGCTCGGCGTACTCTTCTGTGTCGGCAGAAGAAAATCGACGGTCCATGTGATGTGATCAGGGAAAGTTGATCTCGAGAATGGGAAAATCTCAACCCTTGATATTTGTTTATGTATGTTTTTTGGGCTTTTGCTCCAGAGAGAATATTGGGGTAGAGAGAGAAACAGAAAGAGATAGAGAGAGAAATGAAGGAAGGAGGCGGAGGCCGGGGGGGTTTAATATGGGCCGTCATGTTGACAGATAGACATGTGAGTTTTGTTTATTAGGGACGTGCAAGCAAATACGCAACACAAAATATATTATATTATATTAAATTAACAATGTAGTTTGAGTTCAAGCTCAAATTAAAGGGTGGGCGGATATTGTGGGGCTGAGTCTAGGTTAAGGAGTTATGGAACTGTCAAATTATTGGATGGCACAATAAACGGTCCAAAGCAAGTAGAGGCTTTTATTATTTTTAATCATAATCATAATAATATCCTAAAGAAATAAGAAAGAGATATAGAAGGAAAGAAGATAATCAAGTTGTAGGGAGGGCTTATTATTATTCAGTGGGCTGCATATGTGGGACTTCTTAAACTCTCTCTTTTCTCAAAAATGATTTCTTTCTCTCTCTTTAGAAAAAAGTAAAGTTTTTTAAATGAAAAAGTATTTCGATGCAATACTCGGTGGAAAACAAAAATAATAATGGATTTTTTAATAGGTGAGTCAATATTGGAACACACAAATATGCCATGAGTTGGAATAATCGAAAGGTGTCTTTTGTAAAACCAAAATGTGTATAATATAGACAAGAACGTCAAGAGGAGAGGGTGGGAATCTTGTAAAACCAGAGATATAAATTAGAAAACAAGGAGAGTTTGGTACTAGCTACATATACGAACACTAAAAGGGCGTCGGTCGTGTTTAATTTCTCACACTAATAAAAAGATCATAGGATCTACAGATGAAATTCACTTGTTGTGTTCGACAACATTGGTATCTTCAAGTATTTTTTTTAATGTTAGCTTTTAAAAAAATCAATTGTAATAACATTGTGTCGTATATTTATTCTTTTTTCTTCTCTTTGTAGTCATATGATCTTCTTAACTTATTATGTAACTCGACCTAAATTCAATTAAAAAAGAATTAAAATTATGCAAAACGAAAAACTAGGTATCAGACTCTTGAAATTCACGAGTACTGTGATTCCTATTACGTTTCCTTTAGCTTGTATCTTGTGTTTCCTGCGAATGGATTACTTTTTTGAAATTCTTTTAAGGTTTCCTCTGGAACAAAGATAAAGCAAATGACAAATTGATTTAATTAATATAGCAAAATTTCGAGCTTATATACATGTTCATGCGTGAAATTTGTCTTACTCTCGAGAAACATTAGGAAATTGGAATAGCCCACATGTCAGCTCGAGCTTCTAATGCATAAATGCCTATATATCCTCCATAAGGTTGTTTTGCTTTATAACGTTTATATCCTTTATATATATATATATATATATATATATATATATATGTATGTATGTATGTAATACGTATTAAAAAAGTAATATGTTACACACATGTGTTCAATAAAAAGAAAAAAAAAACACACGACGCACGTTTAGACGTGACATGTTAAATTAGCTCAACTAATTAACCAAGTGTAACATACTTTGCAATTGATAACTTATCCAGTTTACCATCGGATGGTGGTATGGTGACGAAGGACATTCTATTTGAGGTCTTTGCTATTGCCACGTTATAAGTTTGAGTTATGGGTGACACAAGGTTTATTTTCTATAAATAATGGCACGGACTGCGTTTTTAATAGCAGATTCTTAAAGCCTAGGCCTATTAACTATTGAAAACTTAAAATATATCCCTTTATCCTTAAATATGAGGCTAGAGTATGATGACATCACCGATCTCCTTTTTAACTTATATATATGTATAGATAACCAACCTTCAATTCTTTGCTGTATTCTTTCCTCATTGTGATCGTCATTAATCAAAATGATTTAATTAGCTATTCCTCTTTGAATCCCATTGTCGGACAACACAAATTTTCAACAAGAAATGAAGCGGCAAGTGGGGCGGCCAGCTATATACTTATCTACATATTTACGACTTGAGGTTTCTTGTACTAATTAACAAAGAAAGATTCCATTCACACTAAATGTTTGATTATTTCATTAAAATCGCCAGTTTCTCAATCAACTTTTTTGGCAAAGATAACTAAATTATATGAAGCTTCTGATTATCATATATTCATCTGTGATGATTTCGTAATAATATATATTTACACACGCATTATATGTAGTGAAAAACGTTTAATTAATTCTAAAGCATCAATCCTTGTAGGTTTCAACTGTTTTATTGTATATTTACACATAAGCAAACATTGTGGATGTGACTAGGTTTTAATTGTATTACTAATTTATGATAGAGCTTGTTCATAAATTTCACGATGTATAGCTTTTAAATTCAAATTAGTTAAGCACTTTATGTATACCAGACATTCATAATAGCTAGTTAACACTTCATAGCAAAAATAATATACCCGGCACATTTATATATATAGGAGAGCATATATCCATAAAAGCGTTTGGAATTTAGAACTTTAATTAGCCTCCTCCATAAATCATGAATAAGCAGTTAGTTTTGTTATATCTATGTCCACTGATCATACTTTAGCTTGTGGTATTGTGGTTTTGTTTTTCTTATGTTCAGCCATCAGTTCATGTCAATTTTTGTACCAACATTTTTGGTCCCATCGACATTGAGACATCTCTGTTGGTAATGCAAGGGGAAGAACCGGACAAAACATATCCCTTTTCTTTCTTGTCTTAGTTTTCATTTTTATGTTTTCTTTTACTCAGGTTAATTATTTTCTGCTTCCTTCCCATTTAATTATTTTTATATTTTCCCGCTTCTGATCCCATGAAGTGGATTCACGTGATCTTATGGAAAATAACTGATTTTCAATGCATGTGAAATTGACTTATCCAAAGGTGTAAAACATGAGACAATTACGGTGCATGCCACAAGAATTAGATGGGCATCACACTTTTCTACCATGCGGCAGAATAAATTAAACTCAAAAGACTAAAGTTGCCTCAAATACATTAGGGTTTTCTCGGATTTTTTTTTTTTTTCCATTCTCATTTCCTTTCTTTCTCTTCTGCTTCTGTTAGAAAGATTATAATTTGTCTCTCAAATATTAAAAGTCAAATGCCACACGTAGCCAAGCACTTTTTAAGCGTTTTAAGATCAACGTCTAACTCAACGACCTTGAATTTTTGAATCTATGGTGATGCGATTTATGGAGAATAATCAATGAGGAAATAACCTTGGTGCCACGGTATTGGCTCGGTTGTAGGCTAATCTAAATGTCAGAAAGCATATAGCACCGTGGCGTCAGAAAGCTGGCATCGTAGCAGCCACCTGTGTGCTGCAAAATTTGAATAGTGTAGCATTATGTTGTTTCGAATTGTTGTATTGATTGGTTGGATGTTTTTATACAAAGTTAAATACTTGTTATTAACAGGCATAGCTATTGTAATATATAGTCATATTGTTTCATGAAAAAACATCTTTATGTGAAAGGTTGTATGAGTTAAAGTGGTTGCATCCATTCATGTGTAGACACCTCTGTATTTATTAATTTGCTCCATGTTTCATATCTTGTTTTGGAACACAATAATATTGCTAGTTATTGTATTTAGGGTTTGTTTGTATCTTAGGAGAATTTTGCCGCTAAAATCCTGTTAGCAAACTATTGTTATAGGGGCAAATAAAACCTTAAGAAAAGTACTCCTTTGCGCCTCAAACCTAACCTTTATTTATTGATTTGCACACTTTTATTTTTAGATTCTTACCTACATTCTTCAATGACTCTTTAACCCCCATTCTCTCCCCCCTCCCCCCACCATCCCCACCCCTCCCCCCCCAACCTACACTTTCTCCCTCCTACGTCTCTCTCCCTTGCTCCTTCCTTCTTGCCACCATCGCACATCTGTTACAACCATCTTGTTGTGCATTTTGTTGTTAATATCTTGATGTGTAGTCATCGTGCATCACTCCTCGCAATGTGGTGCCTATTATGCCCTAGAGTACGGGAGGTGATGTGGCTGGTTAATTGGATTAATTAAGTAGATATTTTAATTAAAACACAAGTTTAAGAATTTAATTAATTATGAAAAATGTGATAATTTTAAACCCTTTTTAAGCAAACTTTTATGATGATTAAACAAATAAGATAAAAACAAAATGAAATAAAATAATAAAGAAAGGGAAAATACGCGTTGGATCCCACTGCCCACAACTTGTGCACACACATAGTATCGACAATATTTAAATTACAACCACATTCTAAAATTGTAGTGACGAAGGAAATTCATTAATAAAATCTAATATTTAATTGGGTTTAATTAATGAATTTACCCTTAAAAATTGCAATTTTTGTAAAATTGTAATAATGTATAAATAAGCAGTATTAATTGAAAATTCCATTGTGAACATGATGCAATGTTGGATATTGTTAATACAGATTTTATGAGTTTAATTGCTCAAAAATTTATAAATAATATCTATAAAATTAATTTTATATCACAATTAATTGTAAAATTGTGATATAAGCGGATAGATAATTAGGGTATAAATAAGATATAGAGTCCACCAAAACCCTAACCTAGTGTAAAAAGAGGGCCCGATGCGGTATAAGTATACTGCTAAGTGATAACACCGATATAGAAAAAGTTATGGTTGGCCTCTAAAAGTACACTAAAGGCAAGTAAAATATTTTATATAGTCTAAGGATATGATTTTGCACTAATTTTACCATGGCAATATAAGAAAAATAATGTGTGGTGAAAAATTACACAGTATAAATTTTGGGGTCCACCAAGTGGACACCCAATTGGATTTTATTGGGCCACCATGCCATGAAAGGTGGCCTAATCCCATTAAGACACCTTAGTAACCCAATGGATTACTTGATGAGTCACTTAAAGGGATAAGCATGAATTAAATGCAAATTTAGCCAAAAAATTTTCACTTCTTCTTCCTCCAACCCCACGGCCACCATTAGAGAACCTTCCCAAAAATTTTCTCAAATCCAACTCTTTGCAAAATTGGCCCCAATTAAGTTCAAGAGGTAAAGTTTAAGGAATTTCATCAAGTTTTAAGGTAAAAACCTAAACTTTTTTTTCAAGTTTTCAAAGGATTTTCTTGGGTTAAGGGAGAAATTGATTCATGATATTTTTGTATAAAAAATACCTAGGAAAAAAGGTTTCAAAGGAGCCTTGGAAGGCTAGAAGCACAAAGTTTTCAATTTGGGTAAGTTTGATTTCTTAAACTTAAAGTTTGTGTAATTTTATTCTGATTTTTATTCTTTCAAAAGTATGTGGGTTCTTAAGCAAATTTTTAGTTAAATTCTATAGAAATATGAATTATGGTATGTTGATGTTGTGAAAATTAAGGGTCGAATGTTGAAAATTGCAGTTTATGCAAAATAGGATATTTTTGCAATTTCAATGCTAGTTTTGCAAAAATGATGATTGGGCATGAAAACGGTTTAAACAAGGGTTGGAACTGCCTTCATAGGATAGATGTGCTGTTTAAAAATAGATTTTTACAAAAATGCCCCAAAGACTAAATTGTAAGAAAAAGTTCTTTTTTGGCAAAATTAAAAAATGCCCAAAAAATCCCTGTGTGGTGAGAATTTCAAAAAAGTTAAAATACAAAAGTTATAGATCTCGACGAAACTATTAAACATTGTAAATAGTTTGTCAAAAATTGCAACCATTTGTGAGATTTTAATTTTACAAGAATTTGTTAAAATTGAAAAGGTAAAAATGTCATTTTACAAAATGATTTAGGATATTGTGCTTTGAGCAAAAATGATCATTATGAAAAATAGAGTAGGGGTAAAACTGTCAAAATTTTCAATTAAGGGTCTAAACTGTAAAGTTTTACTGAAATGGGACATAGATGTGAAATAAGGAGATCCGACCCACTATAGTATTATTTAAAATTAAAACGTAACTATTTTTGTTAGAATAGCGAAATTGAGCTCGAAAAGTTAGTAGGCCCACTAAGGGCAAAATTGTCATTTTTTTTGAAGTAAACCGAATCGTCCTCAAACGTCCCCAAATAGGAAAAAGGGATGACTAAAAAGATTACCGCCCCGAATCGTCATTTTTCCCCAAGCAAACCGAATCGTCCTCAAATGTCCTCAAATGGGAAAAAGGGATGACTAAAAAGATTACCGCCTTTTATTAGAGACGATAGGGTAAAATAAAATAGGGGTAAGAGAACCTATAATTATCAGAGTTGTGTATAGTTATACAACTTGATTTATTAACTAATCAACGTTTTGTTTTCAGACACAGAGAAAACAGTGAAATTTGGCTAATATCTTTGTAATTGGCCAACAGGATCCTAGAAGTCTAGGAAAGATGAAACTAAGGTTGACTCGCCCAGCATTCAAATCAAGTAAGTACCCGTCCCACCTACAATATAGAATTGTAGGTATAAAATGTGATATGTGCATATGTATACCTGTGTGTATATCAAGGTATATACCTGTGTGTATGCTATGACATGAGTACCTATAAGTATATTGGTGTGTACCTGTAAGTATACTAAATAAATACCTGTGTGTATATTAAAATGTACCTGTGAGTATAAAAAGTATGTACATGTGTGTACTATACTATACAAGAGTATTTATGTTTGCGTATAATATGTGATTATCACTTCATGCATGGTATGAAAACCATAATAATTGGACCGGTAAATATATCACCAGAAATTAAGAAAAGTGTCATACCGACTCCTGACTCAAGAGGAGTTTAAGGATATAGTATGGTCACGGTGTCACGTAGATCTATGTGTGCAATGGCACGAACACTTGGGGCCTTAGTTAAAGATAAGATATGGCAATGATAAAGAATGTTTATAAGAAAGCATAATTGGATCATGCATTTTATTAAATGTGCATGTGAGCTGTATTAGGACTTACTGGGTGTAAGTTCACTAAGTATTTCATGTTGTAGGTATGTCGATAAGAAAGTCAGAATACTTTCATAGTTAAGTTGGCGGAGGGATGAGTAATGTGCAGAATGGGTATGGATACCTTCATAGTTTTGTTTCAGCTATAACATATTTTATGTTATTTTGAAACGTAATGTTTAGCAAACAATATTGTAAAAGAAACGTTGTTATGTAAATACAAGTATATGTTTGTATTTTGAAAGTTGCTAAAACCAGTATATGTACAAACAAGTGTGTTAAGTAAATATATGTATATATTTATGTTTCAAAAGATGTTAATATCTGTATGTGAAAAAAAAATTTCCTAAGTTTTCGCCTTTATGTAAGTAAGAAAAAGGTTTATCACAACCCCAAAAAAATGGTTGTGACAAAAATAGAAAGAAAAGTTAAAATAATACATGCCTTGATTAATTTGTACAACAACCTACTTTGGTTTTCTACTGGTCGTAAGTCCGATCTACGAACCCTTCATCAATCTTAAACTGTATTCCACCTAGGGGGAAGGATTTTAAAAACAAATAAAATGTGAGCAAAAGGCTTAGGAAAACTATGCTTTAACAATAGATAAATAATTTAAATACAAATTTACTTTTCAAAGAAATAATTAGAAAACAGAGTTAAATAAATTCATTTAAATAAGCCTTATTAAAACAGTTCCTCCAGAAAGTACCTTTTTATCTTTTTTGGGCAAACCATAGTTATCACCACCGAAGTGGCCTAGTTGGGTTTTGGGACATACCCCAAGGTTGCACGCTACACGACCTGATCTCTAATATGGTATCATGCCTTTATGTTCATTCCTATTATTATTTAAAACCCATTTACCAAGTATTTTCATTTACATTCATTATGTAGTTCATTATGAAAATCACCTCAATCTACTGTTTGTAAAAACAACCTATAAAAATCCCTTTTCAATCGATCATTTTAAACATTTTAATAAAAATCCTTTTGAAGCCAAAATCATTTAAAAACTAGGCTACCAAGGAAAAATGGTGGAAGTCCTACCTTAATACCTGTGCCGATGTCCAACACTGCAGTCCCGATCCGTTATACATTAACTCCACGAAACCGCGAACAACCTTAAACATATAAACTAAGTCTATCAACATCTAGCTTAAGATATCCTATGTTGCTAAGCCATCTCATGGTGTCCTAGTGTGCCACTTATGTTTACAAAATCATACCACAAGATTAAAATCTCATTTGGGGTCCAAAAAGAATGAAAACGGGTGAAAAACGACAAATTCTCATGAAACCCGGTCGGCCTGTCGGTCTCCCTAGTCCGGCCTACCGAATTGTGCAGTTGGGCCTACCGATCAACCAAACTTTTCTAGGTTTGACCTGTCGAAAGTATGAGTCTGGCCTATCAAATTCATTAATCCAGCCTGTCGATCATGAAGTTTGGCTTGTTAAACTAGGAAAATTCTAGAATTTTTTTAAATCGGGTCTCAGCCTCCCTGAGTCCAATTCTCATTTTCACATGTTTTTCTCAATTTCCAATCATGAAAAACACTCATAGATGATAAAAAAACATAATAGAATACATTTAAACTAATTTAAACAAGGTTTGCATAGAAAAAACCAATAAAATCTGAAAATGGGAAAAAATGGAGAAAAATAAAAAAAATCTTGATTTAAATCTGTCTTTCTTCAAACTAAGCTTAGATTCTAGATATTTTAGGTTCCACTAACTTAGATTAAGGGTTTTCTAAGCTTAAGGAATCTTGGATTTCAAAAATACTAAGAAAATTGAAAAATTTAGAAAAAGTTTTGAAATTTGAAAACTAACCTTGATTAAGTCTTTGATTCGAAGTTGTAGTTGCTAAATCACATTCCAAGCTCCCAATTTGACTGAGAATTGAAGTTTAAGCTCAAAAGTTTTTGAATCAAAAAAGAGAGAAGAGAGAAAGAGAGAGGCAGTGAGTGAGGAGGAAAGAGGCGAGAGAGTGAGGAGAGAAAGAGAGAGAATGGGCGTGAGAGAGAGTGAGTGAAGGATTAAATAAACAAACAAAGGGGAAAGCAAAACAAATGAAAGAAAACCATGTACCATCAACGGTTTTGAAAAAGGACGTGGTTGGTATTTGACAAATTGTTTTGTTCTAAAAATTCAATATAACAAATAAAAATAATTAAGAGTAACTAAAAATCATTAAAATAATAAAAATAACATTAATTTAGAAATAGCATAAAATAGTCAAATTAAGTTTAAAATATTCATTATGGCACACAAATCCACCATTTTATATACTAATGCCACTTAATTAATTTTGGAGCGTTACAGCTCTCTATCCTTAAAAAAATTTTACCCTCGAAATTACAAATTAATTTAGAAATAAAACAAATTTGGATACGACTCTCGCATAGAAGATTCTAGCTCCTAGGTGGCTTCATCAACCCCGTGATGCTGCCACACGACCTTCACTAACGGTACATTGTGGAGTCGTAAGTTGATCACTTTTCAATCGATATTTGAAACTGGCACTTCCTCGTTTGTCATGTCTTCTTAGATCTGCACGTCATGAAAGGAAACTATTTTTTTTTGCTTAGGCGGACACTTTCAAATCATCAACACATGGAATATGTCATGAACATGAGAGAGTTCGGGAGGAAGATCGAGACGATAAGCGACTACACCGACACGCTGAGTAATCTCAAACGGTCCAACATACCTCGATATAAGCTTACCACTTACCCCGAATCATGTGATGCCTTTGTGAAGAGATTCCTTCAAGAGAACAAAATCTCCTACCTCAAATTTCATGGGTCGATGTCTTCTATCCACGTAACTCTTCTACCGACTCTAAGCTATCTTCAATCGATCTCAAATCACGGTGACCTTCTCATTGCTGTCACGAATCTCATCTGGCCTAAGAATAATCATGTCTTCTAGTTCTGCCCAACATACCGATGACCGACACAGTCGTCCATATAATGCTTCAAACGGTGCCATGCCAATGCTCGCTTGGTAGCTATTGTTGTATGCAAACTCTGCCAGATGTAAGTATTTCTTTCAATTCTCGTTGAAGTCTAATGCACACGCACGTAACATGTCTTTGAGAATTTGAATGACCTGCTTAGATTGCCCATCAGTCTGAGGATGAAATGCTATGCTGAAGTTCAAATTTGTACCTAAAGCCTCCTAAAAGCTCCTCCAGTACTTGGCCTTGAATCTAGTGTCTCTATCGGATGTGATAGATAAAGGGACTCCATGTAACTACACTATGTTCTATAGGTACAATTCTTTGAGAACTCTCCTCAAGCACATCGACGTAAAAAGAATGAAATGCACTGATTTTGTTAACCTATCGACCACAACCCAAATTGCATCGTGCCTTTGCTCTGTCCTCGACAAATCGGTAAGAAAATCATTGTGATGTGCTCCCATTTCTACCCTGGAATAGGAAGTGGTTGAAGTTGACCTACTGACTTCTGGTGCTCGGCTTTCACCTGAAGACAAGTTGCACACTTGGCTACGTATTCTTGAACATCTTTCTTTATGCCTCTCCACCAGTATTGCCTCGTCAGATCATGATACATCTTCATGCTTCCCAGATGAATGCCAAACTGAGACTTGTGGGCTTCATCCATCACAGCCTTTGTCACTTCTGCGATTGATGAAACTGCTAGGTGCTCCCTAAAGTACAGTGATCCATCGGCATGTATCCTCTATTCCTCAAATTGCTCTCTATTCTGAATTAGCATCCAGATTCCCTGAAGGTGCTGGTCTCACCACTGATTCTGTTTCATCCATGTATCCTCTTTTACCTTGGATGGATCCGTTGAGATACCTTGCTCGGAGATGACGTGTCCTAAGAACTTAACTTCTGTCAACCAAAACTCACACTTTTCTTTCTTAGTGTATAATTAGTGCTCCCGTAGAGTCTGAAGTATGATTCTGAGGTATTACTCATGCTCCTCCTAAGTTTTAGAGTAAACCAAGATATCGTCGATGAACATGATTATGAACCTGTGACGACCCTCACTACGTGGCCGTCACTTAACTTAACTTGGTCGTAACTTAAACATACTCATTAATAAAGTACAGAAATTTCAGAATAATTTTTTTTTTTTTTTAAATGGATTCTTTCTATCGAATCATTGACATGAAACCTTAGAGGGAATAATAATTATTTCCCAAACTTAGTAACAATGATTTCCTAAAGAGAATGAATTCTCAACATACAGCTTTAAAAGATGTAGTAATCATTTCTCGAAAACTTAATTTCGTAACTTAACAAAATACATAATTTCTTAAACATGATAATAACGTAATAATAATCATTACGTTTTAACTTAATTATAATTTATAAACCATGATCATTTAC
>CAMOHE010054814.1:0-69652 GCA_946598075.1 Artocarpus hirsutus | reverse complement strand
CAAATAAAAATAATTAAGAGTAACTAAAAATCATTAAAATAATAAAAATAACATTAATTTAGAAATAGCATAAAATAGTCAAATTAAGTTTAAAACATTCATTATAGCACACAAATCCACCATTTTATATACTAATACCACTTAATTAATTTTGGAGCGTTACAGCTCTCTATCCTTAAAAAAATTTCACCCTCGAAATTACAAATTAATTTAGAAATAAAACAAATGCGGATACAACTCTCGCATGGAAGATTCTAGCTCCCAGGTGGCTTCATCAACCCCGGGATGTTGCCACACGACCTTCACTAACGGTATGTTGTGGTGTCGTAAGTTGATCACTTTTCGATCGATATTCGAAACTGGCACTTCCTCGTATGTCGTGTCTTCTTAGATCTGCACGTCATGAAAGGAAACGATTTTGTTTTGCTCAGGCGGACACTTTCAAATCATCAACACATGGAATATGTCATGAACATGAGAGAGTTCGGGAGGAAGATCGAGCCGATAAGCGACTACACCGACACGCTGAGCAATCTTGAACGGTCCAACATACCTCGATATAAGCTTACCACTTACCCCGAATCATGTGATGCCTTTGTGAAGAGATTCCTTCAAGAGAACAAAATCTCCTACCTCAAATTTCAAGGGTCGATGTCTTCTATCCATGTAACTCTTCTGCCAACTCTGAGCTACCTTCAATCGATCTCATATCACGGTGACCTTCTCATTGCTGTCATGAATCTCATCTGGCCTAAGAATAATCATGTCTTCTGGTTCTGCCCAACATACCGGTGACCGACACAGTCGTCCATACAACGCTTCAAATGGTGCCATGCCAATGCTCGCTTGGTAGCTATTGTTGTACGCAAACTCTACCAGATGTAAGTATTTCTTTCAATTCTCGCTGAAGTCTAATGCATACACACGTAACAAGTCTTTGAGAATTTGAATGACCTGCTTAGATTGCCCATCAGTTTGAGGATGAAATGCCATGCTGAAGTTCAAATTTGTACCCAAAGCCTTCTAAAAGCTCCTCTAGTACTTGGCATTGAATCTGGTGTCTCTATCAAATGTGATAGATAAAGGGACTCCGTGCAACTACACTATGTTATATAGGTACAATTCTTTGAGAACTCTCCTCGAGCACGTCGACCTAAAAAGAATGAAATGCACTGATTTCGTTAACCTATCGACCACGACCCAAATTACATCGTGCCTTTGCTCTGTCCTCGACAAACCGGTAAGAAAATCACTGTGATGTGCTCCCATTTCTACCCTGGAATAGGAAGTGGTTGAAGCTGACCTACTGGCTTCTGGTGCTCGGCTTTTACCTGAAGACAAGTTGCACACTTGGCCACGTGTTCTCGAACATCTTTCTTCATGCCTCTCCACCAGTATTGCCTCGTTAGATCATGATACATCTTCATGCTTCCCGGATGAATGCCAAACTGAGACTTGTGGGCTTCATCCATCACGGCCTTTGTCACTTCTACGATTGATGAAACTGCTAGGTGCTCCTTGAAGTACAGTGATCCATCGGCATCTATCCTCTATTCCTCAAATTGCTCCTTATTCTGAATTTGCATCCAGATTCCCTGAAGGTGCTGGTCTCGTCATTGATTCTGTTTCATCCATGTATCCTCTTTTACCTTGTACGGATATGCTAAGATACCTTGCTCCAAGATGACGTGTCCTAAGATACATTATTACATGTTTCATAAATAAAGCACATAATTTTGTGTATTCACAACATTAATTATTTCTAAGGTCTTACGGCTATTAAGACTTTTGAATATGCGTGTTAATAAATGCTAAACTTGTACTTTCTTAAGTACTTAGCTAAGTCATGAGGGAAAAACCCTCAATTAATCATAGTTATTAACGTTTGAACATTGATTACTGAACCGATCCAGATAAGGTTTGAATATTTTGTTCATTAGGCCCATGAAAGCTGTTGGAGCATTTGTCAATCCAAACGACATCACCAAAAACTCAAAGTGTCCATATTGGGTCCTAAAAGCTATTTTAGGGATGTCTTCTTCTTAAATCTTGAGTTCGTGGTATCTCGAACACAAATCTATCTTTAAAAAGTACTGCGAGCCTTCCAACTGATCAAACAATTTATCAATCCTAGGCAAAGGATACTTGTTCTTTATGATGACTCGATTTAGCTACCGATAGTCAATGCATAGCTTGAGGCTTCCATCATGCTTTTTAGCAAATAAAACTGGTGCTCCCTATGGTGATGTGCTATTCTAGATATATCCCTTGTTAGCAAGTTCCTAAAATTGCTTTCTCAATTCTTTCATATCTATCAGTGCCATCTGATAAGGTGCTATAGAAATCAGAGCCGTTCCTAGGAATAGCTCGATACTAAACTCAATCTCTTGATACGGTGGTAATCTTGGCAACTCGTCAAGGAAGACATCTTCAAACTCATCAACCATTGGAATTGTTGCACTTCTTCTCAATGCACTAGGCTCTCCTTCTAGGTTCATGAGAAAAGCGTAGGAAGCTAGATTTTTTCGTCCTTTGAGACATGTCTTTATAAGACGCTCACTCATTATTCGATCATTACCACCCTCGTAAGTGATCGTAGTTCCCCTATCGGACACTAAAGTCACTCTCCTAAGTTGGCAGTCCACAACTGCATTGTATCTGGACAACCAGTCCATTCCTAGGATTACATCACATGAACTCATAGGGATTACAATCAAATCACTCTTTAGAATCTCATCCCCAATCTTTATTTTATAGGATTTACATGTACAATTCACACACAACTGCCCCAAGGGTGAGGCTATAACTAAGGTTCGTCAAACTCTTCTATCTCTAATCCCAAGGCATGTACAAAAGGCCTTAAAATAAAAGAATGAATAGCACCAGTATCAAATAAGACATGGGCTAAGGACTGAGAAACTAGAATCATACCATCAACGACCATGTTACTGGTCTGGGCATCTGAACTCTCTGATGTTATAGTGTGAACTTGAACTAAAGCTTTCCCTTTTCCTCTACTAATATTGCTAGGTCTTGGGTTAGTCGGCCAATATTGCTGCGGTAGAGGTGACTGCACACTAGCTATACTCGGCACTCGATACTAAGGGGCATTGCGCTGGAAGTTCTATGGCTAGTGTCCTTGTGCTAGGTATGGCAGTTGCTGGGGAGAGAATTGATGGAACTAGAGCTGAGGGAATTGTTGAGGCGAAGGTAGAGTTTGAGGCTGCGGCTGATTGCTGGTTCCTTCCCCGGCCTAAAATCTTAGACAAGCACTCCTAATTGGGCAGTTCCTCTTGATATGTCCTAGCTACAGGCAATAATGGCAATCGAAACTATAGAGATTGTTGCACCCACTACTAGATGAACTACTGCTCCTACTATTCACGTTACCTAGTTGACTCTTCCTTTAAGTTAGATGGCTACTGGTGCTCCTTTGCTGCTTTTTTGTGGTCCTTCTAATATCTTTGCTCGATCCTCACAATACTGCATATAATCACTTTTCACAGATATAACTGACGACACAAGCTCACTAAATTCCTGAGTCATAAGGCAACCACTTATCGTTGAATAGAAGCCTTAAGTCCTTCTTGAAACCTGATACACTTATTGTGCTCCAATGCCACTGTAGATGGAGTAAACCTAGCCAGCTCATTAAACTTTGCTTCATACTCTCGAATTGACGTATCACCCTGCGGCAATCTATAGAATTCAGCAGCCTTCTGGTCTCGATATAGTTGAGAAAAGTAACGGTCATAGAACAGCTCCTCGAACCTGTCCTACCTAATGTTCCCATTATTCTCCAATCGTTTAGCTTGCTTCCACCAAGTATTGGCACCACCTTTAAATTTATAGGCTATAAACTCCACACGTTACTCTGTTGGCATGCCAAAGGTATCTAGTGCTTCACGATTGAATCTAACCAATATTCGGCCATTTATGGGTCCCCATTTTCGTCAAAGGTTCGAACAAATGCATGTTAGAACTCCATAAAGTACGCATGCTGACTACTAGCCTCGGAATCGTCCAGTCTCGCCCTTGCTGCCATCTACCAAAATGCAGCAAACATGGCCCTCATCATGCCCTCATTATTCCCAAGGTCAGCGTCAGTTGTTGAACGACATCTGGGCACTATTCTCTTACTTCTGAAAACAAAATTGGACTACCAGTGGTATTTTATTGTCGTACCAATGTGTGCACAATTCTTAAGGTTTATAACCTAGGGCTCTGATACCATTCTGTCATGCCCTAGAGTATGGAGGTGACGTGGCTGGTTAATTGGATTAATTAAGTAGAGATTCTAATTAAAACACAAGTTTAAGAATTTAATTAATTATGAAAAATGTGATAATTAAAACCGTTTGTAAGCAAACATTTATGATGATTAAACAAATAAGATAAAAACAAAATGAAATTAAAATAATAAAGAAAGAAAAAATATGCATTGGGTCCCACTGACCCACAACTTGTGCACACACATAATATCGACAATATTTAAATTACAATCACAGTCTAAAATAGAAAGAAAAGTTAAAATAATACATGCCTTGATTAACTGTATTCCACCTAGGGGGAATGATTTTAAAAACAAATAAAATATGAGTGAAAGGCTCAGTAGGATTATGCTTTAAAAATAGATAAATAATTTAAATACAAATTTACTTTTCAACGAAATAATTAAAAAACAAAGTTAAATAAATTCATTTAAATAAGCCTTATTAAAACAGTTTGTCCAAAAAGTACCTTTTTTTTCTTTGTTGGGCAAACCATAGTTATCACCACCGAAGTAGCTCAGTTGGGTTTTGGGACCTATCCCTAAGGTCGCATGCTATACAACCCGATCTCTAATATGGCATCATGCCCTTATGTTCATTCCTATTATTATTTAAAACCCATTTACCAAGTATTTTCATTTACATTCATTATGTGGTTCATTATGAAAATCACCTCAATCTACTGTTTGCAGAAACAACCTATGGAAATCCCTTTTCAATAACCTATAGAAATCCCTTTTCAATCAATCATTGAAAACATTTTAATAAAAATCCATTTGAGGCTAAAATCATTTAAAAACTAGGCTACCAAGGAAAAAGGGTAGAAGTCCTACGTCAATACCCGTGCCGATGTCTAGTACTGTAGTGCTGATCCACTATACGTTAGCTCTACGGAACCGCGAACAACCTTAAACATATAAACTAAGTCTATCAGCATCTAGCTTAAGATATCCAATGTTGCTAAGCCATCTCATGGTGTCCTAATGTGCCACTTATGTTTATAAAATTATACTGCAAGACTAAAATCTCATTTGGGGTCCAAAAAGAATTAAAAATGGTGAAAAACGACAAATTCTCATGAAACCTGGTTGGTTTGTCGGTTTCCCTAGTCCAGCCTACCGAACTATACAGTTTGGCCTACCGACCATTTGGGTATGATCAACCGAACTTTTCTAGTTTGGCTTGTCGAAGTTATGAGTCCGGCTTGCTAGATTCATGAATCTGGCCTGTCGATCATAAACTTTGGCCTGCTGAACTAGAAAAATTTTAGAATTTTTCAAAATTGGGTCTCGGCCTCCCCAAGCCCAATTCTCATTTTCACCTGTTTTTCTCAATTTTTAGGCATGAAAAACACTCATAGATGATAGAAAAACAAAATAGAACACATTTAAACTAATTTAAACAAGGTTTGCATAGAAAATCTAATAAAATCTGAAAATGGAAAAAAAATGGAGAAAAATAAAAAAATCTTGATTTAAATATGTTTTTCTTCAAAGTAAGCTTAGATTCTGAATAATTTAGGTTCCATTAACTTAGATTAAGGGTTTTCTAAGCTTAAGGAAGCTTGGATTTCAAAATAATAAAAAAAATTGAAAAATTTAGACAAAAGTTTTGAAATTTGAAAACTAACCTTGATTTAGTCTTTGATTCGAAGTTGTAGTTGCTAAATCACGTTCCTAAGCTCCCAATTTGACTAAGGATTGAAGTTTAAACTCAAAATTTTTTGAATCAAAAAAGAGAGAAGAGAGAAAGAGAAAGGCAGTGAGTGAAGAGGAGAGAGGTGAGAAAGTGAGGAGAGAAAGAGAGAGAATGGGCGTGAGAGAGAGAGAGAGAGAAGGATTAAATAAACAAACAAGGGGGAAAGCACAACCAATGAAAGAAAACCGTGTACCATCTATGGTTTTGAAAAAAGACGTGGTTGATAGTTAACAAATTGTTTTGTTCTAAAAATTCAATATAACAAGTAAAAATAATTAAGAGTAATTAAAAATCATTAAAATAATAAAAAATAACATTAATTTAGAAATACCACAAAATAGTCAAATTAAGTTTAAAACATTCATTATGGTAACTAATCCACTATTTTACATACCAATGCCACTTAATTAATTTTGGAGTATTACAGTGCCTCTCCCATTAATGGCACACACCTTGCCTTGGATGGGAAGGATGCCTTAGCCATCAGAAGAAGATCTGGTGAGATCTCTTTTGCTTGTGGCGAGATCTCAAGGGAGATCTCCCCTTGCACAACAATGGCACCGAGAAGAAAGCATGCATGATCTATCATGGTGGACGTAAGAAGGATGGTATACTCTATAGTTCCTCGACGTTGGAGAAAACTTGGCATAATACTCAACGATACATTACCGAATATAGTATATGCCAAATTTCAATATTTGATTGTTACTTGTTGATGTATTTGTTTTTGTATTTAATCATTACAACATTAATATTTTCAAATCAATTTAAGTAAAAAAATTTATTTTAACAACATATACATAGCATTGCATTAACATTGGCATTGCAAACCTAAAATTTAACTAAAAAAACCTCATTAAAAAATTAAAAATTAAGGAAAAAAGTTAATATAAGTGTAGTTTAGTGAGGTTAATATCTTAAATTCATATAGTCAGCCATATATATGATATTTTGAAATCCGAGTAACATTTTAAAACACATTCTATAAACAAGAAGCATAAAAATTTTATGTCATGTTTTTAATAAAAATCTAAATTACATTGTAAAACATTTTCTATTATTTCTTTTTGGCAAGTAGCCGACAAGAAGCACTTTCACCTTGAAAGAACATAATATGTAACAAGAAATTTCAGATAATGTCCTATTTCCTTAAGAACATAAACATTTACATTATTTTTAAAATGATTTATGATTCTTGTCAAGCTCTCAATTACTTTGATTACATATATGTTAAGATAGATGTCCTAAAAGCATATAATATTTTGCATTAGACATTATTTAAAAGTAAATAAATTGAGTTTTTCATTATTTGTAGGCATGTATTTTGAATACTTTATATATATCATTAGAATTTCATAATTATCTATGTGACCTTAAATATATACAAATGTTATATACAAGAAGAAAATATTTAAGGATGATAATTAAAAGAATCAATAAGATATAATTTATTCAATTAAAGTATGAAATCTTTAATTAAGACGTTACTAGTGCTTGACATTTCTATTGAGAATGGAACAGTTCCAATCCATTTATGTTGCAAGTAAGTAAATGAGTGCATTGTGTGATTATGTAAGACTAAGACATGATGTGATATGGATAGCTGAATAATTTTATTAAAACATAGCAAATTATATCTATCAATGATCAAATATAGATGATCTTAATTCTAAGTTCTTAGCAAACTCCTATTTATAGAATTATGTCTTTTTATGTATTCAATGTAGATTTGAGTAGTTAATTCTATTTCTTATATGTTGGAGGCATAAATAAGTACCCGAGAATATTAATATTACAAGATGACATCCATTCATTCTTCATTAAGAAGTAGAATAATAATTCTCGTGAGTATAGATTTAGAGTTTGAATAATAGAAGTGCTCAAATTTGTGATTAAGTTATTGAATTTATTATTCATTGGAAAATCAATAGCACTCAAAGACAAAGATATAACAGATATCTACATAATTATCTAATTATGAATTATATATAAAGGATCAATTTATATGCAATGACTATATCAAATCAAGAACTCTATTTATGAGTAAATATATATCATAATTTCAAGAAAACTATAATTTCAAATTTTTTAGTAGAGTAGCTATAGAATTAATAAAAAATTGATATATCAATTAAAGAGTTAAATTAATATATTGATTTTTATTAGAGCTTCAAATTATTCGTAAGTCCTCCCACTAGCCAAACATTGCTTAGACAAGTGAAGATTGGACTTGTTATGCAATGAATTTTGAAATTTAAAGGGCTAATTGCTTTAATTTTTAGTTTAAGGGCCAATTTTCCAAAAACACAAAGTTTAGAGGTTCCCATAGGTATAATTTTGTTTAATTTTTTAGATATTTCATATTTGAAATTAAACAAAAAGGAAGCTTATAGAATTAGTTAGTTATCTCACTCTATAAATAGAAGGCACCTATATTGTTTTAGGTTACTCTTATAGAGAAAAAGTTTGGCCGCAAATTTTTGCTATTCCCATAGGTGTAGCTGAATTTTAAAGAGAGAAAAAGTGAAGAAAAATTTTTTAAATTCCTAGACCCACTTTATTAATGTATTGAGATTAGTGGGAGAAAAAATTATAAGAAAGATCTAGGTAACCTAATTCATTTTACTCTCATACGTTCATCCAAATGGTAACAAGTACTAGGTGAAAATTAAGACTGTGGTTTCATAGAGTTCACTACTTGTTAACGGTTTCAACCTAATTGCATCAACTGGGTAAATAATACACACACACACACACACACACACACACATTTATTTTGAAAATTTTGAACGAAGACTTGAAACACAAATAGAATGAAGACTTGAAACACGTACAAAAATACACTTTTTCTTAAAGCGTTATTTGCCCCCCTTTTAGTTGTGATTGCTTATGGGAATTACTCTGCAAGTCGTTTCCAAGACATGACAAGCCTTTAACATTGAAAGAATAATCTAGTTATCCTAATTCCTTTAACGCCCATACATTCATCCAAATGGTGACAAGGACTAGGTAAGAATTAAGACTCTGGTTTCATAGAGTTCATTATCTGTTAAAGGTTTCGACCTAATTGCATCAATCAGATAAATAATATATGTATACATCTATATATTTTATGTTGGAAATCTTGAACAAAGAGTTGAAATACGTGCAAAAATATATTTTTCTTAAAGCGTTATTTGCCCACTCTTAGTTAAGATTACTTATAGAAATCACTCTACAAATTGCTTCTAGGATATGAGAAATCTTTTTTATGTGTTTCTGCACTAAGCAAAAATGAAGAAACATAGAATATGTGAACACAGTATTTTTTCCGAGAGAGGAATAAACGTGAAAAAAACAAATAATAAATTATGATCATGTTTTCTCATTTTATAATTAAATTACAACCTTTAATTACACCTTTGAAAAACAAAATTTGTCTAATAAATCAAAGAATTTTACATTGTTTCCTTTCGAAATGAATTAAAAATTTGAAATAAAATAAAAAGTTAAATTTGAATTTAATTAAATAAAATAAAATATTATTTCCATAGTTGCCAAGTGCACCATTAATTTTGAAATTTAAGGGGTCAATTGTTTTAATTTTTAGTTTAAGGACCAATTCGCCAAACACACAAAGTTCAGAGGTTCCCATAGGTATATTTTTGTTTAATTTTTTAGACATTTGATATTTGAAATTAAACAAAAGGGAAGCTTTCAGAATTAGTTAATTCCTTTTACGCCCATACGTTCATCCAAATGGTAACAAGGACTAGGCAAAAATTAAGACTGTGGTTTCATAGAGTTCACTACTTATTAAAGGTTTCAATCTAGTTAACCTAATTCCTTTTATGCTTACACGTTCATCCAAATGGTGATAGGGACTAGGCAAGAATTAAGACTCAAGTTTCATAGAGTTCATTACCTGTTAAAGGTTTCGACCTAATTGTATCAATCGGGTAAATAATATATGTATACAAATGTATATTTTATAATGGAAATCTTGAACAAAGAGTTGAAATACATGCAAAAATACATTTTTCTTAAAGCGTTATTTGCCCTCTCTCAGTTAAGATTGCTTATAGAAATCACTCTACAAATTGCTTCTAGGATATGAGAAATCTTTTTGGTGTGTTTCTGCACTGACGAAAAATGAAGAAACATAGAATATGTGAACACAGTATTTTTTTCTGAGAGAATAATGAACGTGAAAAAACAAATAATAAATTATGATCATGTTTTCTCATTTTATAATTAAATTACAACCTTTAATTACACCCTTTAAAAACAAAATTTTTCTAATAAATCAAAGAATTTGACATTGTTCTTTTCAAAAAGAATTCAAAATCTGAAATAAAATAAAAAATTAAATTTGAATTTAATTAAATAAAATAAAATATTAGTTCCATAGTTGCCAAGTGCACCTTTATAGGCTCGTGGCACGCCTTGCATGGATGTATATACAAGCTTAAAGTGAGACTTAGGTGCACAAGTTATCAAATTTTTAAAAAAGGTAGTGCTTTATAAAGTCCTACAAGCTTTTATAAATTTTTCATGTGGGACTACGTAGTTGTCATACTACTTACTTTATATTTGAACTTGAACAATTCCTACAGTTTATTGATAATTAAATTATCATAATCTATAATATTGTATTCAAAAATTTTTATAAAATTTTTGTCATATACAATCTACCCTTACTATATTTCCGCTATTTGTCTCTAAATCCGTTTGAAAAAATCAACGGTATCAACTTAGTTAAAGTCACAAAATTAAAGAGGTGTGTAAAAAGGGGAAAATTTCGCAACTTTCTCCAAACTACTATAGTCTCTGCACATCTTTGACGAGCGATGACATTCATATAAGCCCATGCCTTTGAAACTATCTTGGGCTGTAATCATATGCCCCGCAAAGCAACAAATACAATGTTACAATCCAAAAAAAAAAAAAACCAATGTTACGAGATTGTAGGATAATATACACTAACACATTATACAAGATTTTTTACCATAAATATTATAGAATTGATGTATTACTTTAAATAGCTTAATTGTATGGTTTTAATCACTTTTGATAGAGCATTTTTTCTCATAAAATTTAAAACAAAAATGGTTTTAATTGTACTCCTAAACATCTTATAAATTTTCATTTATGTCTTGTCATGACAATTTCTTTCATTGCGAGTGTATAACTTTTTCCTGCACCTGAAAATATAAAACTCCATAGCTCAATTTGCTTTACTTTATAGGCAGAACAGAATGTGTGTGTCAAAAGTTATAAGTTGTATTTCTATGTTTACAAGTTCTAAAATTACAAAGGTTTATTATTATTATTATTATTTACTAAGGTTTTTAGCACATTTTCTCTCTAAATTTTAGACCTTTTTTATAATATGGTCTTTATTTTTTTTTAGCAATTAAGTCCCTAAACTTTGTTAAGTGTGACAATTAAGTCCTAATCATAAAATTTCTTTAAAATCAAGACGGAAACAATCATATGAGATGTATGTGACTCATTTAGAATATTTATACATTTCATTTAATTCTACTAAGAGTCAACTAAATTAATTTTATGTCCAAAATTATAAAAAGAAACAAAAGAAATTATATCATTGTTAATAATATTTCTAACAATTTTATTAGTTTCTATGTATATTTTAATCATTGTAATGCTTGAAATTACGCCCCTTCCCTTTTAAATAGGTCATGTATCTTCATATGATTGTTGTTCATCTCATTTTTGACACACATTAGAAATTAGAGACTTCATTGTCATATTTAACTTAGTTTAGAGACTTAATTGTCACGCTTAGCTAAGTTTATGGGTTCAATTCTTACAACAAAAGTTTAAGAACTATATTAAAAAAAAGCCTAAAGTTGAGGGACAAATGTATCAAAAATCTTGTTTATTGTAAGTTGCAAGTACATTTCTGATTTCCTTATAAAAAAATAAAAAATAAAACAAAACAAAAAAGTTGAAAGATAATGATACGATACTTTTTCCCCTTTCCCGCCATCACCACTAATCGCCGCCAACTTTGATCATCAGCCATAAGGTTGCACCACAGTCATCAAAGGAGACGTTGTTTTAGCCGCGAAGTCTACAGCCAAATTAGGAATAAGGAGACAGATAGCATATTTTTCAAACGCTTTTTTAAGTAAATTCTGTATTTTTGAAAAATTAAAGTAAATAGCCTGGTAAATAATTTATTTACAAGGAGTCAATAAATTATTTATTTCAAATGCATTTTTTATTGGTAAATATTCTATTTACTTAATTATTTTGAAGTACTCTATTTTTACTTGAAGTAATTAACTTGAAATGCTTTTTCTATTTAGGAAAAAAAAAATCCACTTGAGAAATTAAAATCTTTTTCGCCTGGCCAGTGCATTGGAGTATTTCTAATATTGAACGCAGAAGGTTGTTCCTTTTGAAATTTATTAAGGCTTTGTTTTCTACTCCAATCTAACAATTTGACATTCGAGTTAAAAAAAAAAAAAGCCCACTCAAAGGTGTATATGTTTTTCCGGCTTGCTGTGTCAAGTTAGAATTTGATGATTTACACAAATTTCGAACATATCTATCAACTATCATTTTTTTTTTCAAGCTTAACAAAGAATTGGGAACATCTTGAAGCAAAAGTGTTCAAAGTTCCTCCAGGCTCTAGGAAAGATTTTTCATGAAAGAGATCTCCAAAATTAAATTTAAGACATATGTGTGACTTGTTAGAGTTTATTAATTGCCAATTTTCCTGCATACGTTTATTGATGTGAGATTCATGTAATTAGTACTCAACGCTCATTATCAACTGTCTTTTAATTCTTAATGGGACTCCAATGTTGTCCTATTTTCCTATCCACTTGGTTATGTTTTTGTTAATTTTTTTAACATATCATTTAAACTTAACAACCTAAACATATAAATAGGATCTAAACATTAAAAGAAATTAAACACTTCACTTAGGTGTTAAAATTTATTTGGGGAAATTAAAGGATTAAAAAATGAGACAACAGATATTGATTTTTAGTAATGGTTGCATCTATTAATTAGCTAGTATTGTTCTATATTAATCAACTTGTACATGTGCGTAGATGCCAAGACATTAGAGGGGTGTTTAGAAATATCATTACCAACTCATCAGTTACAACTGTAAACAACATAAAACTCTCAACAGTTACAATAACAAGTAAGAAACTGTTATAGTGTTGTCACGCCCCGGAGTACGGGAGGTGACGTGACGGTTTAATTAAGTTAATTAAATAGAATTTTAATTAAAACATAAGTTTAAGAATTTAATTAATTAAGAAATAAATGATAATTTTAAAAGCCTTTTTAAACAAACATAAATAGACAAATAAGATAAAAACAAAATGAAATAGAATAATAAGGAAAGAGGAAATATGTGTTGGGTCTCACCGACCTACAACTTGTGCACACACATAGTATCGACAATATTTAGATTACAATCACAGTTCAAAATAAAAAGAGAAGTTAAAGTAATACATGCTTTGTTTGATTTCACACAAATAACCTATATTGATTCCTCTACTACTCACGAATCCAGTCAATGGACTCTTCGTCGATCCTAAGCTGTACTCCACCTAAAGGGGAAGAAGATTTAAAAACAAATGAAACGTGAGCAAAAAGCTCAGTAGGACTATGTTTTAAGAACAGATAAATAATTTGAATATAAAATTTCCTTTCAAAGAAATAATTAGAAAACAATGTTAAATAAGTAAATTCTTTCAAATAAGTCTCATTTACATTTATTATGTGGTTCATTATGAAATCACTTCATTATACTTGTTTATAAAAACAACTCGTAAAATTACTTTTCAATCAGTCATTGAAAATATTTTAAAAGAAATCATTTTAAGGCTAAAATCATTTAAAAACTTGGCTACCAAGAAAAAAGGGGTAGAAGTCCTACCTCAATACTCATGCCGGTGTCCAACACCACAGTCTCAGTCTGCTATACGTTAGCTCTGCGGAACCACGAACAACCTTAAATATATAAACCGAGTCTATCAGTACCTAGCTTAAAATATCCTATGTTATTAAATTATCTCATGGTGTCCTAGTATGCCATTTGTATTTATAACATCATATTATAAAGTTGAAATCTCAATCGAGGTCCAAAACGGTGAAAACGAGCAAAAAATGACAAATTTTTACTATGTGCGATCGGCCTATCGAACTGTGCAGTTTGGCCTGCCGGCAAATTAGGTCTGGCCTATCGAAATTTTTCGAGTTTGGCCTACCAGTCTTACGAATCCGGCCTACTGAACTCATTAATCCGACCTGCCAAACATGAAGTTTGGCCTGCCAAACTAGGAACATTTTGAAATTTTTTAGGCATGGTTTTCGGCCTACCCGAGCCCAATTCATCATTTCAACCTATTTTTTTCAATTCTCAGGCATAAATAATGATCATAATGGATAGAAAAATATAATAGATTACTTTTTAACATATTAAAATAAGATTTACATAAAAATTTTGAATAAATCCAAAAATGGAGAAAAATAGAAAAAAATAAAAAATCTTGATTTGAATCTATTTTTGATCAAATAAAGCTTAGATTTTAGTTGTTTTAAGTTTCTCTAACTTAGATCAAAGGTTATCTAAGTTTAGGAAAGCTTAAATTTCAAAATACCAAGAAATTAGAAAATTTTAGAAAAGTTTAGAAATTTGAAACTAACCTCGGACTTAAGCTTTAAATCGAGTTTATAACCGTCTAAACGCGTTCTTGAGCTTCCAATTTCTTGAAAAACTGAAGCTTTTACTCAATTTTTTTTTGAATTAGAGAGAAAGGAGAGAAGGAGAGAGACACAGAGAGGGAGAGATGAAAGAAGGAGAGTGAAGGAGAGAGAGAACGAGAGTAAGGGAGAGTGGGAAAGGAGAGGGAGAATAAATAGATAGAAAATGGACAGTTTCACTGTGTAAAAACTGTGTACCGCCTACGGTTTTGTAAAACAGGCATTTTTGACATTTGACAAATTTTTTTGTTCCAAATATTGAAAATAACAATTAAAATAATTAAAAGTAATTAAAAATTATTAAAATAATCAAAAACAACTTTAATCTGAAACTTTCACAAAATGATCAAATTAAGTTTAAAACATTCATTATGACACACTAATCCACCATTATACACACTAATATCACTTAATTAATTTCAGGGCATTATAACTCTCCATTCCTAAAAGAAATTTTGCGCTCAAAATTTACAAATTGGTTCAGAAACAAAACAAATACGGATACAACTCCCGCATACTCGATTCTAATTCCCAAGTGGCTTCTCAACCCTGTGATGCTGCCACACGACTTTTACTAACAGGATATCATGACATCGTAAGTTGATCACTTTTCAATCGATGATCTAAACTGGCACTTCCTCGTATGTCGTGTCTTCCTGAATCTATACATCCTAGAACGAAATAATCTTGTTTTACTCTGGTAGACATTTACTAAGCATCAGCACATAGAATACATCGTGAACATGCAAAAGTTTGGGAGGAAGATCTAGGCGATAGGCAACCACACCCATGCATTGAGTAATTTCGAACGGTCCAACATACCTTGGTACAAGCTTACCACTTACTCCAAATTGCATGATGCCTTTGTGAGGTGATACCTTCAAGAGAACAAAATCTCCTACCTTGAATTCCAAGGGTCAATGTCTTTTATCCATGTAACTCTTCTATCGACTCTGAGCTACCTTTAATTGGTCTCGAATTACAGTGACCTTCACATTACTATCGTGAATCTCATTTGGCCCAAGAATAATTCTGTCTTTCGGTTTAGCCCAACACACTAGTGACCAACACGGTCGTCTATACAATGCCTCAAACGGTGCCATGCCAATGCTCGATTGATAGCTGTTATTGTACGCAAACTCTACTAGATGCTAAATTTTTTTCCAGTTTCTGCTGAAGTCTAACGCACATGCACGTAACATGTCCTCGAGTATCTAAATAACCCATTCAGATTGCCCATTGGTCTGAGGATGAAATGCCGTGCTAAAATTTAAATCTGTACCCAAGGCCTCCTGGAAGCTTTTCCAGTACTTGGCATTGAATCTGGTGTTTTTATCTGATGTGATGGATAAAGAAACTCCGTACAATCTTACTATGTTCTACAGGTATAATTCCCCGAGAACCTTTCTTGAACATGTCAACCAAAAAGGGATGAAATGCATCGATTTCGTTAACCTGTCGACCACGACCCAAATTGCATTATGCCTTTGCTCTGTCCTTGGCAATCCGGTAAGAAAATCCATCGTCACGTGCTCCCATTTCCTCCATAGAATAGGAAGTGACTGAAGCTAATAACCTGCTGGCTTCTGATGGTCAGCCTTCACCTAAAGGCAAGTCACACACTTGGCCACATATTCTCGGACATCTTTCTTCATACCTCTCCACCAGTATTTCCTTTTCAAATCATGATACATCTTTGTACTCCCCAGATGAATAGCGAACTGAGACTTATGGGCTTCATCCATCACGGCCTCCATTACTTTAGCGTTTGCTGGAACTGCCAAACACTCCATGAAGTACAACGATCCATCCGTATGTATCCTCCATTCTTCAAATTGCTCTTCGTTCTAAATTCGCGTCTAGATTCCCCGTAGATACAAATCTCGCCATTGATTCTGTTTCATCATCTAGATGAGAGTTGGGGTCGTCCCTATGTGATACACCAAAACTCGATCGTAGTCTTCGTAATACTGTAGCCCGTACTCACTCACTATCACATCCCTTTTCCAATCCTCGAGAGCCAAACAAGTGAGAATCCCTGAGGACTTCTTACTAAGCCCATCCGCGACTACATTAGCTTTTCTGGGAAGGTACTGCAGTGCGAAATCATAATCCTCTATCTATTCCATCCACCTTCATTGGCTCAAATTTAGATCCCTATAGGTGAACAGATACTTAAAACTCTTGTGGTCGAAAAAAACTTAGAATGTTACCCCGTACAAATATCATCTCCAGATCTTTAGCGCATGAATCACTACTACGAGCTCTAAGTCATAAGTAGGGTAATTCCGCTTGTGAGGTCGTAGCTGTCTCGATCCATAAGCCACCACGCGTTCATGTTGCATCAATACACATCTAAGCCCGCGTCCTGTAGCATCTATGTAAGCTTTTTACGGCTCTTCACTACTCTAGATGATCAACACCAGAGCTACAGTCAACCGATTCTTCAACTCTTGAAAGGCCAACTCACATTCTTCATCCCACTCAAATTTGACATTCTTCCTTATCAGTCTTGTCAGAGGTGCTGCTATCTTCGAGAAGTCTTTTGCAAATTTCCTGTAGTACCCTATGAGTCCCAAGAGGCTATGGATTTTTTCCACATTCCTCAGTGGTTTCCACTCCACTATGGCTTCTACCTTAGACGGATCCACTAAGATACCATGCTTGGAGATGACATAACCCAAAAACTTAACTTGTGTTAACTAAAACTCACACTTTTCTTTCTTGGCCAACAGTTGGTGCTCCCGTAGAGTTTAAAGTATAATTCTAAGATGTTGTTCATGGTCCTCCCAAGTCTTAGAATAAACTAGGATATTGTTGATGAACACAATCATGAACTGATCTAGATAGGGCTTGAATATCCTGTTCATTAAGTCCATAAAGGCTGTTGGAGCATTTGTCAACCCAAATGGCATCACCAGAAACTAAAATGTCCATACCGGGTCCTGAAAGTAGTTTTGGCCAGTCTTCCTTAATCTTGAGTTGGTGATATCCTGAACATAAATCTATCTTTGAGAAATACCGCGAACCTCTCAACTGATCAAACAGTTCATCGATCTTGGGTAGAGGATACTTATTCTTCACGGTGACTCGGTTCAGCTACCAATAGTCTATACACAACCTGATGGTTCTATTATTCTTCTTAGCGAATAAAACTGGTGCTCTCCACGACGATGTACTGTTTCGAAAGTATCCCTTATCAGCAAGCTCCTGAAGTTGCTTTCTTAATTCCTTCATTTCTACCGACGCCATTCGATAAGGTGCTACAGAAATTGATGCTGTGCCTGAAAGTAGCTTGATTTCAAACTCGATTTCCTAATGCGGTGGCAATCTTGGTAACTCATCAGAGAAGACATCTTCAAACTCATCAACTACAGGAATTGTTGCAATTCTTCTTGATACACTGAGCTCTCCTTCTAGGTTCATGAGGAAGGCGTAACAAGCCAGATTCTTCGATCCTCTGAGACATGTCTTCGTAAGATGTTCACTCATTATTTGATCATTACTACCTTGGTAAGTGATCGCCATCCCCCTATCGGACACTAAAGTCACTCTCTTAAGTGACAATTTATAACTGCATTGTATCTGACAACCAATCCATTCCTAGGATTACATCATATGAACTCATAGGAATTACAATCAAATTACTCTTCAAAATCTCATCCCCAATCATTATTTTACAAGCTTTACATGCACAATTCGCACACACCCACCCCAAGGGTGAGGCTATAACTAAGAGTTTGTCAAACTCTTCTATCTCTAATCCCAAGGCATGTACAAAAGAGTTTGAAATAAGAGAATGAGTGGCACCAATATTGAATAAAACATGAGCTAGAGACTGAGAAACTAGAATCATACCATCGACAACCACGTTACCAGTCTAGGCATCTGAACTCCCTGATGTCATCGTGTGAACCTGAACTGGAGCTTTCCCTTTTCCTCTACCAGCATTACTAGGTCCTAGATTAGTTGGCCGATATTGTTGCGGTGAAGGTGACTGCACGCTAGCTGTATTCGACACTCGATACTGAGGGTCATTGTATTGGAAATTCTACGGCTGGTATCCTTGTGTTAAGTATGGCAGTTGCTTAGAAGAGAACTGATGAAACTGCAGCTGAGGGAATTGTTGAGGCAGAGGTAGAGTCTGAGGTTGAGGCTGACGACTAGTTCCTTCTCTGGCTTGAAGTCCTAGGCGAGCACTCCTGATCGGGCAATTCCTCTTGATATGTCTCGGTTGATGGCAATAGTGACAGTGAAAGTTGTAGTGGTTGCTGCACCTGTTACTAGATGAATTACTACTACCACTGTTCACGCTACCTTGTTTGTTCTTTCCTGGAGTTGATCAACTATTGGTGCTCCTTCTGTCACTCCGTTGTGGCCCTCTTGACGTCTTAGATTGATTTTCATAATATTGCGCATAGTCGCTCTCCATAAATATCGCTGACAATACAAGCTCACCAAAACTTCTAAGCCGCTGGGCAACCACCTACCGCCGATTAGAGGCTGTGAGCCCTTTGAAACTTAATACACTTCTCACACTCCGATGCCACTACAAATGGAGCAAACCTGGCCAGCTCATTAAACTTTGCCTCATACTCTTGAACTGACATGTCACCCTGTTGCAATCTATAAACCTCAGCTGCCTTTTGGTCTCTATATTCTTGTAGAAAGTATTGATCATAAAATAACTCATCGAACCTGTCCCAACTGATGTTACCATTGTTTTCCAAGCGTTTAGCTTGCTTCCACCAGGCATTAGCACCACCTTTAAACTTATATGCTACAAGTTTCACACGATATTTTGCTGGCACATTAAGAGTATCCAGGTGTTTTATGATCGAATCTAGCCAATATTCGGCCACTTGCAGGTCCCCATTTCCATCAAAGGTCGAAACAGAAGCACGCTGAAACTCCTTAAAGTACGCATGCCAATGACTAGCCTTGGAATCCTCCGGTCTCACCCTCGCTGCCATTTTCTAGAATGTAGCAAACATGGCCCTCATCATGTCCTCATCATTTCCAGAGTTAGCGTCAGCTATCGAACGACGTCTAGGTGCCAATCTCTCACTTCTGAAAATAAAATTTAGACTGTCAGTGGTATTTCATTGTCGTATCTATGTATGCACATTTTTCAAGGTTCATAACCTTAAGCTCTAATACTATTCTGTCATGCCCCGGAGTACGAGAGATGATGTGGCAGTTTAATTAAGTTAATTAAATAGAATTTTAATTAAAACATAAGTTTAAAATTTTAATTAATTAAGAAATAAGTGATAATTTTAAAAACCTTTTTAAACAAACATTTATAAGAAATAAACAAATAAGATAAAACAAAATGAAATGGAATAATAAGAAACAAGGAAATACGTGTTGGGTCCTACTGAACCACAACTTATGCACACACATAGTATCGAGAATATTTAGATTACAACCACAATCCAAAATAGAAAGAGAAGTTAAAGTAATACATGCCTTATTTGATTTCACACAAATAACCTATACTAGTTCCTCTACTGCTTATGAATTCGGTCGGTGGACTCTCCGTCGATCCTAAGCTGTACTCCACCTAGGGGGAAAAAGATTAAAAAACAAATGAAACGTGAACGAAATGCTCAGTAGGACTATGTTTTAAGAACAGATAAATAATTTGAATATAAAATTTCCTTTCAAAGAAATAATTAGAAAACAGTGTTAAATAAGTAAATTCTTTCAAATAAGTCTCATTAAAAACAGTTCTTCTAGAAAAGTACCTTTTATCTTTCTTGGGCAAACTATAGATATCACCACCAAAGTGGCCTAGCTGGGTTTTGGGACCCGCCCCAAGGTCGCACGCTATACGACCCAATCTCTGATATGGCATCATGCCCATCTATATATTTCTATTATTATTTAAAACCCATTTACCGAGTGTGTTCATTTACGTTCATTATGTGGTTCACTATGAAATCACTTCATTCTACTTGTTTATAAAAACAACTCGTAAAATTACTTTTCAATCATTCATTGAAAATATTTTGAAAGAAATCATTTTAAGGCTAAAATCATTTAAAAACTTGGCTACCGAGAAAAAAAGGATAGAAGTCCTACCTCAACACTCATGCCGGTGTCCCACACTGTAGTCTCGGTCCGCTATATGTTAGCTCCGCAGCACCATGAACAACCTTATATATATAAACCGAGTCTATCAGTACCTAGCTTAAGATATCCTATGTTAGTAAATTATGTGTCCTAGTGTGCCATTTGTATTTATAACATTATATTATAAAGTTGAAATCTCAATCGAGGTCCAAAACGATGAAAATGGGCAAAAAAGACAAATTTTTAACATGCTTAGTTGGCCTGTTGGTCCTCGTGGTTCAGCCTATCGAACTGTGCAGTTCAGCTTACCGGCAAATCAGGTCTGGCCTGTTGGAATTTTCCAAGTTTGGCCTGCTGGTCGTATGAATCCGACCTACCGAACTCATGAATCCGGCCTGCCAAACTAGAAAAATTCTAAAATTTTTCAGGCACGGTTTTCGGCCTACCCAAGCCTAATTCCTTATTTCAACATGTTTTTCTCAATTCCCAGGTATAAATAATGATCATAATGGATATAAAAATACAGTAGATTACTTTTTAACACATTAAAACAAGATTTACACAAAAATTTTGAATAAATCCAAAAATGGAGAAAAATAAAGAAAAATAAAAAATCTTGATTTAAATCCGTTTTTGATCAAACAAAGCTTAGATTCTAGTTGTTTTAAGTTTCTCTAACTTAGATCAAAGGTTTTTTAAGCTTAGAAAAGCTTAAATTTCAAATACCAAGAAATTAGAAAAATTTAGAAAAGTTTTGAAATTTGAAACTAACCTTGGACTTAAGCTTTAAATTGAGTTTATAACTATCCAAACGTGTTCCCAAGCTTCCAATTTGTTGAAAAACTGAAGCTTTAACTCAATTTTTTTTTTTTGAATTAGAGAGAGAGGAGAGAAAGAGAGAGACACAGAGAGGGAGAGATGAGAGAAGGAGAGTAAAGGAGAGAGAGAACGAAAGTGAGGGAGAGGGATAATAAATGAGAGAAAAATAGACAGTTTTACTGTGTGAAAACCGTGTGCCGTTTACGGTTTTGTAAAACAGGCATTTTTGACACTTGACAAATTGTTTTGTTTCAAATATTCAAAATAACAATTAAAATAATTAAAAGTAATTAAAAATAATTAAAATAATTAAAAAAACAACTTTAATCTGAAAATTTCACAAAATAATCAAATTAAGTTTAAAAAATTCATTATGATATACTAATCCATAATTTTACACACTAATATCACTTAATTAATTTCGAGGTGTTACAAGTGCAAAGCTTTCACATACTGCAGTTCTTAAACTTAAAACATTAGTTATAAAAATTTGAAACAGAAGCCAAATCATTGCCACGTAGCTCCCTGCAAAACTAAATAATAGTAATAATAAGAATAAGAATAATAAAAAAAATAATAATTAAGTTCCCCTTTTAATTGCCCTTCACTTTTATTATTTTTTTAATTACCTTTTCTCCTTTCAGTTTTTACTTGATTGATGACTTGTTGTGGACGGAGACAAATTTCATCCATCACGTGCTTTGCATGTCCTCATACCAAAATGCAACTTGCAAGTTTTAGCTAACCAACGACAAATATTAAAAATACTAACCAAGAAAAAGGTTTTGATATTTCAATGTGATTTGTTGACACCAACTGCCCACCAATCGAATAATTGTCAATGCCCTACCTGTCTGATCGAATGACTAAACACGAGTTGTACCAATATTTTCTCGATATTTATTGCCTTCACCATGTGAATTTAATAATTTATTTCTTTCTTTGACCAGAATTATAAAATATGATTCTATACTATATATCTAAATGAACGTTAATATTTTAATAATGATTACTATTAAGAGCGCGCGTTTTACAATATTTACGTAGTGTAATGAATAATATTTCATGTTATAACTATCCTAGTGTTTGTAATTGTGGTATTAATTATCATTTAACTCCAAGCTATAACTCAGATGATCAAGCAGCTAAGTGAGACCTTAGTTAAAACTTTAAAAGGGGAATTTTTTCAAAATCTATTCTTCTTGTCTTTTGAGATCAAAGTTTTATACTCAAGTTCATCCAATAAATTTTTTTTTTTTTAAGACAACATAGCTACTTTAATCTTTCTTGCAGCATAGTTTATTTTAAATACTATTAATTTTTAATTTTGAAAATTCTTGATAGAATGTTGAGGGATTGAGTTGGAAAATAAGGCAGTGCAGGCAAGACTAAAGAGAGGTAAGAGCTCTCTCTCTCTCATGTTTTTGCCGCATGTAAAATACATAATATATATTTACAATTAGCAAATGATTAAAGCTGTTGATGTATTCCATATATAGCCATTGACGTATTCTGTAAAAAAAAAAAAAGAAAAGAAAAGAAAAGAAGAAAAAAAGAGACGATATCATCACGTGTTTCTAATATTTAATAAATTCAATTAGGTAAAAGAAATAATAATTGCTTTCTTATCTTCACTAATGATCAAGTGATTTAAAAGACTCATGTATTCTAAATTAACAAATGATTTTAAAGTAACAAGCACGTTATTTGTGTCAATCCGAACCCTTTAATACTCCCTATCAACAAACCAGGCAAAACCTGCAGCGAGACTAAAATTTTGACAACTTTTTTTTTTTCCTTTTTTAGGTTGCTTTTAAAATTTTGCTACGTTGGGGTTTCAGACATAGTCTAACAATAAAATCACACTTGATTTCACCACGTGATGAAGAGTTCGAGTTCCCCGTCCATAAATTTCAAAACAAAAAAAAAATTCCTAAGTTGAGTTACCAATTTCCAACTAGTACTATACTATTCAAAAGATTATACAAAACTAAACATATCTTGCATGTTATTTATTGGACGCATTACTTCCTAAGAAATTCAAATTGGACAAAAGTTGCAAAAATAGAACAAGCAATGGTGGACTTTCACGAACAAAATTAGATGTGAGACTAAATTGAAGATCAGCAATCAAACCAGGATCTGCCGTCGACCCTTTTTTTCCATCTTAAATAAATAAAATAAGATATTTATCTCCCCATATATATCGTTGAAAAGAACCTCCAAGGATATGTTGCAATTATTGTGGAAGTGGTGGGGGCGTTCCAACTCTATTTATTTACAAATATAGTCTATTTGGTAAACAGATTCTAATTGTGTTGATAGATTCTTTTGATTTGAGTTGTGCGATTTGAGTTAAGTGATTTAAATTACAATTTGAATTGACGTTTGAATGTAAATTTAAAGTGTTAATCTGAATAAATAATAAAATTGAAATTTGTGTTTGGATAATAGTGAAATTTTTTTTGATTTATTAATAAATCTAACAAAATGTTCATGATATAAAAAAAATGCAATATTAGATCTTGATTTATTACCTTTTTCATTAAAAATCCAGTGAAAGAAAAATCGTTTCAATCGAATATCAAATGAATAAGTTATGGTTTTTTTCCTAAGATATAGGAGAGAGAAAATTAGATTTTATTATAGCAAATGAGTTAAGTTTTTGAAGAAAAAGGGCTCTCAAATCACAGGTTTTGATAAATTTAAGGGCTTCAATGATTTGAATTTTAGGGACGTCAAACACTTGCTCGGATGATTCAAAGAGGGCTCGGGCTCGGTCTAGTTACAAAACGGATCCATAGCGTACAACCATATCTCAGCTTTAAAAGTATCAGCATCTGAAGATTCGAGGTGCCTTTTTTTTTTGTTGGTTACTTACGAAACCACCACTTGTTTGGACCATGTATTACAACGACTAAACAACAACATTTAACTCATGATATTATATGGTCTAGCTCCTATGTATATAAGTATATATATAGCACATAATAGAAGATATTTTAGGAGAACGGTTGTCACCCTTTAGTTAGAATTAATATTGGTTATAAACACTATAGTTGTTGAGTATTTTACACTATAGCTGTAGAAAGCTTTATACCATAGGCAGTTAAAACTGTGATTTCAACCATGGGTGCTAAACAAAGACGAATAAGAAGAGACAACATAAAATTACTTAATTTATTCACTAAATACAGTATTTATATAAAAATGAAGTTATAAAAAATTGTGAAGTTCAATTCAATTAAGCTTCGAGCATAAATAAAATTTAGGCTCAACAAGATTGAGATCATGTTTTCAAATTCACTATAAAGAGTGGTAGGTTAGTTCAATTTAATTTAGCCAATTATTGTTGGCTTTCACACATATTATATATGGCTGGTTTTTTAGACTACCAAACGCAAAGTAATGTAAATGGAAAAACAAAATAATAAGAATGAAGATTTTTCATTTATTTTCAAGTGTTTATTATTTATTTGATAGTGTAATGAGAAATAATTTCACTCTGTTTCTAATATTTACTAACTTTAAAATGTTATTGTTATTAATGTAATTATTAAAATATCTTTGTACATAATTTTTTTGAAAATACCTTTTCTATAATTAAGTAACAATTGAATAATATATAAATAAAGCACCTGAGTAAAATTGACATCAATGCCTTTTAAAATGCAATCAATATCAATGAGGATGCAAGGATTTATATATTCTTTTTTTCTCATTTCTGACATTGTTTTAAGACTATAAAATGATTATTATTGATGATTTTGTAAGTAAACATGTTGTTAAAAAGGAAAGAGGATTATACTTTAAAAAAAAGCATTAATAGACCACAATGAATCTGCCTTACTAGACTACTTTATTTAATTAATGTATATAAATGCCAGTAACAATTCACACATACACACTACAAGCATGCCTTTTGCATTATTGAGAGCGATGGATTATTAGTTTCCAGTTAATTCCGCCTTGTGCTCTATGGGAACTCTCGCTTGCCAAACAAGATATTAATGTTCATGCATGCATGGTTTCCCTGGTGCAAACAAGATTCTTTACCGGTACTACCATCCTTTTCACTGAAATTGGACCATCAAAAACTGGAATCTTGTAGTTAATCTTCCTTTTTATACTTTCAGAAATAACCGAGTTGTACCCTGTTAATATTAAAATATCATTAACTATTTGCACAATGGAAAAAACGTGGTCCATAATATAAAATTTGCCACACGGACTAGATGTGAAATATTGCCCCTACATCAAGGGCAATAAAGACATGCTGCTATTGGACCCACTATGGGACGCTTCTAAAGTTCTATCTATATATCCTTCTTACCTACAGGTGGCAGAGAAGAACCAGGAAAAAAAATAAAAAAGGCAGAGAAACAGCCCATCTAGCTTACATTAATATTCTCATACATATCTGATCTTCTCATAGCTTCACAAATTCCAAACCAAAACAATATACTTATGGCTGCCGATGAAGTACTTCTTCTTCTCAAACTCTTTGATTCAAACTGGTTTGGTCAAGAAATTGCAAAAACAAACCCATCTCATGATGATGATCACCAATTAGTCCAAGAAATAGAAACTACAAAAGATGATGATCAATCTATGAATAATCATGATCATCGTCTTTCATTTTCACTTCCACCAAGCCTTACTGTAAGGTCACTAAGTGATCACCAATGTCTCTTGGACTCCAAATCAAGCTTCTCCTCCTCCTCCGACGATTTCTCCCCCTCTCCGAGCTCGGTGCTCGCCGCGCCGAAGCTGCAGACAATCTTCTCCGGGAAAGAAGTGAAAGAGTTTGGCCATGATACTGAACATGAAAGGGAACAAGAACAAGAACAGGAAATAGTGAAAAAAGAAGAGGTTGTTATAAGAAAAGTTGAAGAACTAGAACAAGCAGTAAGTCAACAAAAGATCAAGAAGAAAGTCAACAAAAGATCATCAAGGAGAAAAAACAGCAAGAGCTTGTCAGACCTTGAGTTTGAGGAGCTAAAAGGGTTCATGGATCTGGGCTTTGTTTTCACTGAAGAAGAGTGCAAGGACAGAAAGCTGGTTTCCATGATTCCTGGGCTACGGAGGCTCTGCAAAAAGTGTACGGACGGATCAGATCAAGACAAAGAAAATCATGATGATCAGGAAGATGATAGGAAGAAGAAGAAGAAGAACAATTATGACATTGAATGGAGGAGTGAACAGGGAATTTCAAGGCCTTATTTATCCGAGGCATGGGATGTGTTGGATTTGGCGTATCAGGGAAAGAAGGAGATAAAGCAAGTGGTGAATTGGAAAATACCAACTTTGGTTAATGATATTGACATGAAAGATCAACTCAGGTTCTGGGCTCACACAGTTGCATCAACTGTGAGATGACAATATTATACTGTTTTTAATGTACTTTCATTTTTCCCCCTTTTTTTTTTTTTAAATGTTTCTCACCATTCTCAGCAAAATCAGTTGGCTTGGAATAATAGCCTTGTTAAGGTCAAATTTTGTAAATGAAAATAAGCTGTAGTCAGTAAGATGTATACCCAAGTAAATGTTGGTTCGTGTTTAATTTTGGTTTTTGTTGGGGAAAATTTTTGGGTCTTTGTTAGAAAATTTGTGGTGTATGAAAGAAAAAGAAGAGTCTTGGTCTTTAATTAATTCGGTTAAGGTTCCATAATTTCTGTTTTATTTTAACGTGTCTATTGTGGGCTCCAGGTCATCATTCATTTTTTAGTACAATAATGGAGATGTTTGATGAACAATTAACATGGCCTTTTTTTTTTTTTTTTTAAAGGTATACCTACCAACATTTAATCATTTCACTCTAGGACGCTCCCACTTTAAGTAGAGTGTTTGTTTTACATTCCCGGAAAAAAAATATATTACAACCACACATAAAAAAACAATAAGCTCCAACGTGAATTGCATTTCCTGAGGATAAGGAGAAATGAGGGATAATGATGAGATAATCTACACAGTAGCAATCATCTCTGATTTTTTTTTGAAGAATTGCAGAGCTTTTTAGGGCGGAATACCTAAAAAGTAGTGCAAATTTTTTTTTTCAACATTAGATTTTCTTTTTTTTTTTTTTTTTTTATTTAGCAAAATCGACTTAACTAACACAATTTTAAAGTTCAAAATATAACACTAACGGTGTATACTAGTATCTTTTTATCATACCTTGCCATAAAATTTTGGTTTTCTCAGTCATGTCTTAAACCCTAGCTTAAGACATGACTAACAAGAGATCTTTCTACGATATAATACTCCCTCACATCTTACACTATGATTTTTTGTTCTTTTCTTTACTTTTTATGGAATTGCAATTGTGCATTTACTATACCTTAAGGGGAACTTTGTAGTAGAAAATAAATGACATTTGAGTTTGTTTTTAGGTTTCACATCAACAATTAACTCACTGCACATCCATCTAACTCATAAAATATTTGCAAATTTCTGGTCCATTGTTCAAAATCTGAGAGTGAAATAATTCTGAGTGGTATGTTTTAAGGAAGAGTAAACATCCGATCGATTTCTTTCTTCAATCGCATGGTTCACGTGCCTTAACAAAAAATTCTTTTAGCATCTTTACGACACAAGAGGCCAAAGCGAGTTCAAAAGATGCACCAGCTCTGGGAAAAGTGCAACCACAATTAAGAATTATCTCTAGGACCACTACTTAAAAAGTCCTTTCTCTGGGTCAAAGTTTCATTAAGATTCAAAGTATGTACGAGCTTTAGAATTATTTTGGTTATTATTCTTGTAGATTAGACAAATTAACTAACTCAGTATGGTAAGCTCATCTTTATTTCATACCTATGAATTTGCAATTCTAGGGAAAAAAAGGGCCAATTTAAATAATAAACTTTGGCTTTGTTTGGTAATCTAATTGAAACTAAATAAGTTTCAACTACTACAGAGTAAAGCTCTCATATGCAACAGTAAAAAGTAAAAGTTTGCTCCAGCTCTCGCATACTATAATGCTTAAATTTTAACTTACTTTTTAAACACTCTTAAAGAAATATTGAAGGTTATGTTTGAAATGGCTTAGAATGAGAAACTTTTGGTTTATTTAGTCCAAAGGTTACTTTTGGACATGTTCAACTAGATAAGCCAGGTTGGGCTTTTAAATTTTGGGCATGTTTGGGAAGTCTTGAGAGGAATATCATAAATTTTAGGCTTGTATTGATTTATGCGGTAAAGAAAAATATTATAGAAAATGTCACATAATATATTTGGAGTATAAAATGTACTATTAAGCTCTATGGTTTATGTTAATTAATATTAATGGTTTTTTTGTTGAAATGCTTGTTGATTAAAAAGGTATAGTTATCTAACAAAATAATTTGTTTAAATAGTATGGTAGTGAATGCAAGACTTTTTTAGGTTGCAACAAAGTTTAATTTATTGGGTTTTTCTGTGGCATCTTTTCTAAATATCTTCATCCTTAGGAGGGTTTAGTAGAAGCTGTTTTTGACTTCGTGGGTCCAAAAGTTACTTTTGAAAGTATATAGATGATCCGTTAGAAATGTTTTGCCTCTTCATAAATGCTTTCAATCAAAGTTACAAAATATAACTTCTCGACAAAGGACTTATAAAATAGATTTTGAAACATATATCATAGTTTTCCTAAGATATTATAAACTTTATTATAACATTTTTAGAGAGAAAGAGGGAATTAAACCATCATTAATTTTAAATAAGAATAAATAGATTAAAAATTGTAACAATATTTAGTAAATAGCTTACTTAAATTAAAAAAAAAAATTGTATCAAATGACATTAGAGAGTTACAAAACAATAGAGAGAGAACGAAAAACAAAAACAAAAACAAAAAAAAATGAAGAAAAAGAATAAATAAAATTAAAATTTCAAATGTTTAATAAGAACATATGATTGTAAAAATGCTATATAATTTTAAAAGTGTTATTTACTTACATTAAAAATTAAAACCGTACTATTTAATGTAATTTCCTATTTTTATTACATATTATAAAATTTTAAAATAATTTTGGCTCTATATTACAATACTTTTTATAACAATAAGAGCTTTGAACTTATTTAACTATACATGTTCAAAAACTCTTCTAAAATTAAAAAGCTTTTTTATACACACTATCTAAACATTAATTAAAATGCTTTAATTGATGCTTATTTTCTCTTACCGCTTAAAGATAAAAACACAAGTCATCTCAAACAGGGCGAAATAAGCCTTGTGTAGTCCAACCCATCACTCAATCCTTTTTCCATTTATGCTTGAATAAAATGGTCATTTATGCAATTTACAAATGTGATCTCGCTTCTATGCATAATTACAGAGATCCATAGGAGCATGAGTTATACATGCCTAAGTCCGACTGAGGCATAGAGCTAATAAGAGTTCTGAATAACAATCTATCCACTAAACAATGGCAACTTTATTTGTGTATTCCAGAAAAATACTAACAAGAGTCTTGAGAATAGAATTCGATTAATAGTGGTCAGTTTTCATTGTCCGAGACTGTCTCAGGAAGTTTAATCGTGGGAGGCTTATCGGCACCCCTTCTTGAGTACTCCCTCCACCTTCTAGCCGCCGCCGCGGCTCTTTTTGCTCTTTCTTTGACTTCCTCTTCTGCCAAAAACAAACAATGCATTATTTAGTTTAACACTAATAAAAGTACCCAAAAAAAAGGTAAAAGTCAATAAGTAAATAATTTAGTTTTTTCACGAAAAAAGTAAAACACCATCGTACCCGAATTTACGTATTCTTTGGGCTTTCCCCAAAGATTGCTCCAGAATGATTCAGTTTTATCACCATCTTTCTGTTTACTCATCCTTACTTTGGCTTGTCGCTGAAAAAAAAAAAAAAAAAAATTGAGGGAAACTCATAATGATGAAACATAGGATGAAAAAATAGTGCTATATTTCTATCAATGAAATTAAAGTTGCAAAGCGTTCAAGCGATTGTTCCAAACCGAGAAAAATTAGAGGTGGAACAGTGTATTGTTATCCTATTGCTTCAAAATAACGTAGAACACAGAAAGATAATTATATTACAGAATATAGCAAAAGTGAAGTGGAATAGGAATTCCTACCAATACTTTTGCTTGCCTCTTCTCCCATCGAGAACTTGCCTGCAGGAAAAAAAAAAAAGTATAAATACACAAATCAAATTATTAAGGGTCCTAGCGACTAATCATTTTCATCTCAAAACATCTTTCGAGAAGACAGACCGCAAATAAAGAACGATATTGTTTCTAATTTCACCATGCGAACTGCCAAAGATTGACTACTGAAGGTTTATAGTTCAGCCAAGAATAATTGAGCCGTTACGTCAGTCAAGTTCCAACAACTACGACTTCAGAAGCAAAAATAGGAAAATCTCCGAGCGTTGCAAAACCAATAAATCTGACAAAATCCATATGTATGTACTTAATTAAGTACGTACAAGTACATATTTCGGTAACATCCTTACCATTCTGAAGACATCTATTGATGATAAGCCCATTCCCGACAGCATTAGCGCGACCTAACCATCGGATAGAAATTCTGATTAGCTACTTATATCGAAATAAATAAATTGATGTGGGTGCATGCTATGAGGGTAAATATTCAATACTAATACATTGCCGCCAGGAGGGAGGCAAAATAACGTTGGCAAGTTCAGAAGTTATAGCATGGGAATGTTAATATCAAGAGGATATTAATCATAACTTATAATATATGCACTTGAAAAAGAGCGAAGAGTGCAGTGATCAATTGGCTTACATTTACTCTTTCCACCCTGCGCATTTCATCTTCAAGCAACGATAGTTGTGCAGCTGAAGTCCAATGAATGCAATCAACCGGGCTGAAAGAAGGAAGATTCTACCATCAATTGTTGAAAAAGTGAACTGTTTCTATAATTTTTCCAACATTCAGAAGCTATGCCTACAAATTGTAATTGCGTTTCTACATGAAATCTATTAGACTTCAAGTATCCACAGCAGCCCAAAATCATTACTAAGCAAAATGATGAGAACCTACCATTGTAGAAAGTAGAAACATTCATTAACCAGAACTAGGGAGTAATGAAATTCACTATCTTAACAGAGGTTTTATAGATTGGGATGTTTTAAAAGCTTCTGCAAATGTTAAATCAAGTCTTATCAGACTGCTTATCAGGACTAGTGACTAGGAAGGTAGAGGACTGCAGCTACTACAGCCAGAGCCTCTACTAGTTGTTCAAGGTTAAACAGAACCAGAATATGACAAGGGCAAAATCTGATGATCATCTAGAGGAAAGCATTTTCAAGCCTTAAATATTAAATCAGTCCACGTGACTGCTAGTGTCCGTTCATTTCATAGGTTCGAACATAATTCAATCCTTTTTACTAGAATATTTTCTCTCACAACAATTTGAATTTTCATTCAAAATTTTCTATTTGAACCTAAGAACCAAAAGGGCTCTAGACAAGACTCCTGAGAGTAAGATACAGTAATACAATGAATGACTTACCAACTATCAATTGCTTGTTGAACTAATTCTGGGTTCCCACACTGGTTATACACCCTAGCTCTTCCAAAGTCTTCCTCAATTCCAAAGACATCCGAAGCCACATTGGCACAGTTTTTGCAGCCTCGAGAAACCAAAATGGAGAAATTCTCTCATTATAGTATATGAATTGAGCAGCCATTTTAGTATGCACTTCCTACTCGATTGTATGTTTTCAAGAATGTTCAAGCATGTCCCTTATGTTTTACAAATAGTGTTAAAACTATCCTCTATGTTTTTCGTACCTATGCAGCTAAACTCGTCCACAAATGCGTGATCTTTAGGGCATGAATCGTCTATAAATGGGTTGATTGCAGTCAAAGCATAGCCATGGATTTCATCATAGATCATGCGCTGATCGGGGTCACTGAGCACCTGCACTGCAATAGTCAACTTAAAGTAAAAGCACAAAAAATAACATCTTAACAACATACATACAAGCTTAAAGATCAAACCATTTCATTTAAAATGGAAACCCACCGCATAGACCTCATTGATGAACATGCAGAAATTATTGATCTCCGGATCATTGCCACTCAAATCTGGATGACAAGCTTTCATGCAATTATAATAGGCTTTTTTTATCTGAGCTGGTGTGGCATCTGGAAGCTAATAACATAAGGCAACCAATGATTAGACATTCAATCATCAAACATTAACCACTGTCAATACTGAACGTTCTTGTGATTGACAAGTAACTCCTAAATATTTAATTCTGACAAATTACTCTACATTTAGCACAGTACTAGAAAATGTCCCCCAATTAATGACAATTAGAAACGTACTCGTACACGTTATGTCAGCTTGTTTGAAGGAAGGGAGTAAATTTTTCGAATGATCGTAATCGTATCATGTCACCTGTGAAGGCATTTCTTTCAAATTTTAAATTAATTATCAATTTAGAACCATACTACATTTTATTAATTTCAGGAGGTAATTTGATATGAGGACAATTTTCAAATTCAATCAAAATTCAAGGGCAAAAACGCCCAAAAAAAAAAATCCCGTATTGCAGTTTATCTCTCATCATAAACTATTTACAAGGTGGGTATTTCACTACAAATCATCGCCTCTAGATGTTCCATTTAATTACGTAACTTTATTGACCATATATCTAGCTTTAGGGCGGGTTTTTAATAATGAAGATATCCTAATTACAACCAATATAATGATGCTCTATACGTCAACTTCTGAACTAGCTACTTAATTCTAAAAGATTCAGTAACAAAACATCAAAACAGTGTCAACTTTTCTTGTTTTCCATAAAGGGTCTTCTAAACAGAAAATGTCTTCATGAACTAACAAAATAATAATAAAAAAAGAATGATAATAATATGTTGGACAGTTGAACGGAAGATTTTCATGCATTTTCTATGGAAACAAACAGAATCAAGATCAAAGATTCAAAATGGAATTACCAGGCCCAAGACCTCGTAAAAATCATCTGCGACAGCGTCCACGGAAGCCAAATCTTTAGCCGCCACTCTGAGTCTGCCACATGCCCTCCTCGTCCCAACGTGACCGGTCAAAGTCAAACCCCCGCCGCTTGTTCTCGCGAAAACACGACATGGGCTTCTCGAACTCGAGCTCGGGAATAGTGGGTTTGGGAAATTCAGTGCTTCTGCGCACAGAGGGGACATTGACTGAGCCATTAAAGACTCTTCAAGACTGGAAACTGTTTTGTGTTTGGACTGCGTAAAACAGAGGACAGAAGGGGAAAATTAAAATAAAAATAAATGAATGATAAACGATAAAGGGTTTGAAAAGAGAGATTTTTGGCGAGGTAATTGGAATTATTTATAATTTTTTGAGGCGGGAGGAATTTTGGAGCGAAAGAGGCTGACGTGGCAACTTCGTGACCAAATGTTTTTGTTCAAGAATCTTGACGAGAACGTGAAGATGAATCTGGCGTGGAAGTAGAGTATGCTATTGTTATGCACAGTGTAGGCACGTGTCGACCCGTGGATAACTGTTCCCTCACGCTTCAAGCTACCGTTTTTTGTCCATTTTCTGGAGTCTCGCCTACCGCGGGTAGTGCGCCGCCCCATGCATGCATTCCGGTTTGCTTTTGGAAACAAGAAAGATATCTTCGCCGTTTCGTATTGTTTTTAAAATAAATAAAAATATTTTTATTTAAAAAAAACTTTTAAGAATTATATTAAAAATATTTTTAAATTTTTTATTTTAAAAAACGTATGAAAATATTTTTAAAAATTCTGAGAACAAAAACAAACAGTTAGAAATAATTTTGTAGAATGAATTCGCGGGTTAAAGTTTGATTACTTTCTTAGGACAATTCTTAAATCCCCAATGTGATCCAATACTGGTATGTGATTAATTGACAAGCCTTTTGACACATATGGAGATGTTACTAAGTAAGGCACTATTGATTTCATTATAGATCAAAAGTAAAAGTATAACTTTATTTGAATAAAAAAGTAAGAAAGTAAATAAAATATGTTTTTAATCTTTCATAAATGACATGATATATAAAGCAGAAAAATCGGTGAATGAACGCATAACAATATGTAATTTTATTTAATTAAATTGATAATCATTGTGTATTTATTTGAAATGTAATCATATTTGAAATGTAATCATGAAAAATATAATTAGAAAATGCTAAAATGTAAACATACATTTATTTTTTTTAAAGGGGCAAACTAACAATTATAAAAGTAATCTATTTCAAGAACTCCTTCCCATTTCGATTGCTAAAACTTGTTGGGAATGATTTTGAATGAGTTGTTCAAATGAAACCAAGAAGCTTCACGAATTTGCATTTAGGATAGTCTTAATAGAAGTTGAACTATGTTGTAGAACTAATTTTAGCCATTTCTATATTAATGGTATCCAAGAAGTAGTAATAGAACTTATATGAAACTACGAATTTAAATAGTATGAAATTAAGTTCTAAGTTCATATGAATGAGCACATGAATCATATAACAAAATATGAAAGAAATAATAAAACCTTAAAATCAAACATAGAAATGAGGCTTGCTTTTTGTGAGTTAGGCACGAAAACATTGTTCCGAACAATGAAGAAGCACACAAGCATCACCAATTCACAATTAAAAGATGAAAATAATGTCATAGCAAAATACTCTAAGACTATATTTTAATTATAAGAGTAGCATATTGGAAGAATACACTTAATTAATTTATAAGGATATTGGCCTGAAACTCATCGTAAAAATCATTTTTGTGGTTGGAAAAATTATGGATTTCAGTTTTAGTGTCTGGGAACGTGGTTGCACAATCACTTTGGTGGGGTGTGGATGGATTGTAGGCTTTGTTTTGTGATTGAAAAGTAGGGTGGTAGGAGTTTCTATCAAAAATCCTATGCTGAGATAATGATTAAGACTCGTTTGGCATAGTGAGGTTTTCTTGTGAGAAAATATTAGGTTGTTTTCCCTTGTTTTTGTTTGAGGGACAAACTTGCTTATTGTGTTCATGACCTTGCATACGCAACACTTCCTTCTAGACCTTTCATTGCCTCTTTTGGTGTCAACGAAATCACGTCGTTGCAGAAAGTTGGTGGTCCCTTTGTTGCGGACCACCAAAAGGGTCTCTAAGGATGACAAAAGAGTTGTCCCCTTCACTCATTAGAGGATTAGGTGCTTAAGTAGTGGATGATTAGGATTCCATCAAATTCCTAAGTTTTAGAGTCAATCGAGCTAGTTCGGATCTTGCTTTAATGTATAAATCATTGAATTTTGTGGCGCAATAGGCAAGCTGGTTAAAGTAGGAGTTAAGAGTTGAAAACCTAGTTAGTTGGAAGGTTTTAGTAGTTACCACATTCGGAGTAAGTCGTTGTTGATGTGGATGTGCCTTTGCTTCAATTGTCCACCTGCGTGAGATAAGTGAATCTAGAATGACCATTATATTTAAGAACAACAAACATCTATCTCGAACAACAAGCAAGTGCATTTCAAGTGACCATCAGTTTTGCGATACAGTATACTCATGATCTTTTTCCAAGAACTTGAACAAGCAATACGTCCGAGACTCCATCATGTCCTCAACTGATAGGACTAAGTAAGTATGCAAGAGCCCAATCTCCTCAAACACCTTTTTGTAGATTTTTTTCGTGAACAACTTAGAGGCATGTTAGTAGTAAGGCTGGAGAATATCACCTTAAAGCAATGATGGTGTAATGTATCGACTATAGAAGTCATTTTCAATTTCCTTTTGAGGCAGCTTAATTAGTGCAAAGTCTTTGGGGGCAACAAATTCTATGAGGGATCTTGTATTGCCCACAAAATGCCTCATGTGTGCCTATGTGGTCCGCATCCCTACGAAGAAGTTTCCCTGCAAGTATGTCTATGTCCAACTTTCCCTTTTCTCACAGAAAGTATATGCCTATGTATTGTTTTGTAGTTCATAAGCATCTATCAAAGCATTCCGGTGCTCTATGAACTCCATCTAGGTGAAGGATCCATACGTAATATACTTGAAGTCAATTTTGAATTTAATGTCCTTCACATTCTTTGCTGCATTCTCCATAAGATGCCATCCGCATAGTATGTGCACCGCATTAGGAAAAACTTAGGAAATAGCATTTCTCATTGCATTGTCTCCATCAGTGACAATGATCTTTGGCTTATTGTTCGTTCCCTGCTCCAAATAAGTCTACAGTTTCGTCGCCCAAGAGGGCTATACCAAAAACAGTTGTTCTCTAATGATTGTTAAGGCCAAACAGTATCAACAATGACTTGTGGTATTTGTTGGTTCTGTATGTGGTGTCAAAATCCAACACATGGCCAAACACTACTAGTCTTTTGTCGATGCTCCATCAGCCAAAAATATGTTGCACATAATGGGTTTTTTCCACCAAAGTGGGTGCCGAACAACATTAAATTAATAAAAAAGAGAAGAAGAAGTGTGAAAGCCAATTGGCTTTCACACAAAGGAGCTATATACGCATTGAAAAAAAGCGTTTATAGAGCCCCCCTTCATTATGAGTACCCTAGAAAAAAAATTTTGAGAGGTGGCAATGTTGAGAAGCTACAGAGTAAGAAAATAAAGAGTGCCTGTGAGAGAGATAATATCTCATAGAGAATTTTTGTGAGATTACCATACCTTATGAATGTGAGAGTTATTGTTATGAGTGTAACTGAAGTAATTGTTGTAAACTTGAGAGATTATTGTATATCCATTATTTTATAGCATAAGTTTTTCTCCATGTGTGCCGTGGTTTTCCCCTTTCAAATTGAAAGGTTTTCTACGAGATAAAATTCTTGGTGTCTATTTTTATTTTTTCGCTTAAATTATATCCTAAAGGGGAATTGAAATATGTCCATATTCCCAACAATTGGTACCAGAGTCGGTTGAATTGGAGCCCCGAGAGAGCAGTTTTTGCCAACAAAGGTACTATAGCAGTGCGGTTCTTGTCGCAGTGCGTTTCCTGTATCAGTGTGGTTCCTATAGCAGACATGGTTCTTGTAGCAACTGCAGTTACTATAGCAAAATATAGTTATAGTAGCAACATGACTGGCCAAAAGATCGAGATCAAGAAGTTCAACGGCAGCGGCAATTTTTCCCTCTAGCAGAGGAGAATGAAGGATCTCCTTATTCAACAAAAGATCCCTAAGACTTATTAGGCAAAGAGAACAAGCCTAGTAAGGTCAAGAATGAAGATTGAGAGGAGAAAGATGAGATTGCGGCTAGTACAATTCGTCTAAATCTCTTAAATATTGTCTTGTAAAAATATCGAATCTAAAGAGTGCAAGACTACTAAAGATACCTCGGAGATTTTAGAAAAATTGTACATATCAAAGAATCTGTCAAACAAGGTTTACTTGTCGAAGGAGCTGTACTGGATGCAGATGCCATAAATGCATATATGTTGTAGCACTTGAACAACTTCAACGGCATGATCTCATAATTACTAAAGCTCGACACGAAGTTCAATGATGAAGAAAAAGCTATACTCATCATGGTGACACTTCCTTCATCGTACGATCACTTATCACCATTCTTCCTTAAGGAAAGGATAAGTTAGAGTATAAAGTTATTATCGAAGACTTGGTATCATTTGAGAAGCAAAACAAAATGCATGGTATGGATACTCAAGCCCTTGTTACGAAAAATAGGGACAAAGTCAAAACAGAATAGAGAGGAACAAGAATGAGAAGTCTATAAGAAGATCAAAATCTAGAAACAGAAATGATGGTTGTTTTTATTGTGGAAAGAAGGGCCACATGAAGAAGAATTGTCAGATTTTGAAGCAAGAAATGCAAGAAGCCAATCAAAAGAAAAATAGTGGCGACAACAACATGACTACAACAGCAACCACGGAAGAAGAAGTAGCTGTATTGCTTGCCGATGAATGATTACATGTCAGTGATAACATGGTCAAGTGGATGGTAGATTCAGGAACTTCTTTCCACATCACTCCTAGTAGAGCAATATTCACTACTTACAAAGCATGTGACTTCGGTAAGTGAAGATAGGAAATTCTACACGCTTCAAGATTGTTGGAATTAGAGATGTAAGTATTCAGACGAATATTGGTTGCTAGCTGACATTAAAAGATATGAGACATTTTCTAGATCTACACCTCAATCTGATCTCGATAAACACCTTAGACAAGCAAGGTTATGAGAGTGACTTCAGTGACAAGAAATGGCAACTTTATAAAGGATCAATGATTGTAGCAAGAGAAAAGCTTCATTGCACGTTGTACAAGACCAATGGGAAAGCTTGCATGAGTAAAGTAAATGTAGCAATAAATGCTTCACCAATCTATGGCATAAGCAGCTTGGTTATGTGAGTGAAAAAGGACTACAACACCTCATAAAGAAAAAGTTTATTCCTTTAGAGAAAGGTACTTTATTTGATCCTTATGATTATTGCTTATTTAGAAAGCAACATAAAGTTTCATTTAAAAATTCCTCTGCTAAAAGAAAAAGAGTATTAGAATATTTATACTTTAATGTTTGTGGTCCCATAGAAGTTGAGTCCCTAGGAGCAGCCAGATCTTTTGTAACTTTCATAGATGATGCTTCTAGGAAAGTTTGGGTATATCTGTTGAAAACAGATGACCAAGTTTTTAGATTTTTTTTCAACAATTCCATGCCATGGTAGAAAGAGAAATAAGGAAGCAGCTGAAATGCCTTTTATCAGACAATAGAGGTGAATACACTTCCTATGAGTTTAGAGATTATTGTTGTAAACATGGGGTCCTACATGAGAAGACAATACCTAGTACTCCTTAACATAATGATGTAGCAAAATGGATGAATTGCATAATGGAGCAGCTGTGCAGATCGCATGCTACTTGATCAACAAGTCTCCATCAGTTCCTTTCAAGTTTAACATTCCAAAAAGAGTATGGACTAGGAAAGATGTTTCCTACTCTCATCTGAAGGTATTAGGGTGCAAAATATTTGTGCACGTGCCCAAAGAACAAAGATCAAAGCTCAATGATAAGACACTTTCATGTATATTCATCGATTATGGAGATGAAGAGTTTGGGTATAGGTTTTGGGATCCAGTGAAGAAGAAGATCATAAGGAGCAAAGATGTGATCTTCCATGAGAACTAGACAATTAAAGATTCAAGTGAAGAAGACAGACAACCTAAAAAAGCTGTAATTGGGTTAATTCCTCCACAACAACAGTTACTAGGTGGAGAAGAAATGCAAGAAGCAACTGAAAATTTAGAATTGCCTCCTGATGATTGTGTTGAAGAAAATGTACCAACACAAGAGGATATTAATTAGGGAGAGTAGAATCAAGAACCAAAGAATGATGAGCAACCACTCAAAAGGTCAACCAAAAATCATATGCCCTCTAAAAGATACTCGCCTTTAGATTATGTCCTTCTTACTGAAAAGGGGAACCATAAAGCTTCCAAGAAGTAATGGCTCATAAAGATAAAGACAGGTAGACGGAGTCCATGCTCGAAGAGATGAATTCCCTTATAAAGAACAACACCTATAAGTTGGTAAAACATTTAAAAGACAGGTTAGCCTTAAGGAACAAATGGGTGTTCGAATTAAAAGATGATGAACATGGCAACCTGGTAAAGTACAAAGCTCGATTAGTTATCAAGGGCTTTGGACAGAAGAAAGGAATCGACTTTGACAAAATTTTTACTTCGATGGTGAACATCGATTAGAGTATCTTGGGATTAGCATCTAGCCTAGATCTCGAAATTGAACATATGGAAGTGAAAACTACATATCTTTATGGAGATTTAGATGAAAAAATCTACATGCAACAGCCTAAAGGTTTTGAGGTCAATGGAAAAGAACATCTAGTTTGCAAGTTGAAAAAAGAGCCTGTATGGTTTAAAACAGGATCCATGAAAATGGTACTAGAATTTTGATTTATTTATGATGGATCAAGAGTACAAGAGAATTGCAGTAGATTCTTGTGTCTACATCAAGCAATTTCCTGGTGAGAAATTCGTCATCATGTTGTTATATGTTGATAACATTTTAATAATTAGCCAGAATGCTAAAATGATCAATCAACTAATGAAAGAACTCTCTAGAGTCTTCAACATGAATGTCTTGGGTCCAGCCAAACAAATTTTAAGAATAAAGATTATCCGAGATAGAAGGTCTTGAAGGTTATGACTATTACAAGAGAACTATGTTGAACGGATACTTGAAAAGTTCAACATGAAAAGAGAAAAGCTAGTTTCGTCACCCCTTGGTGGTCTGTTTAAACTTACGAAGAAGTTATGTCCTTCTTTAGAAGAAGATGTTAGCTATTCCTTACTCTTTAGTAATTGGAGGTTTGATGTACATGATGGTTTATATAAGGCCGAACATCACTCATGCTGTAGGAGTTATGAGCTCTTTTCTAGTAAATCCAGGCAATGAGCATTGGGAAGTTGTTAAGTGAATCTTCAAATTTCTAAGGGGCAAATCTAAAATCTGCCTGAGCTTTGGGAAAGGGAAACCAATCTTGGATGGATATACAGATGCAGACATGGTCAGTGATCTTAAAGGCAGAAAGTTTACATCTAAGTACTTGTTAACTTTTGCAGGGGGACTGTATCATATCATAGCAGTCTAAGCTGCAAAAATGTGTTGCTCTATCCACAACAAAAGCTGAGTATATAACGCTTATAGAAGTGGGAAAAGAGATGCTATGGCCAAAGAGTTTTCTCCAAGATCTGGGTTTGAAACAAGATGGGTACATGGTTTATTGTGATAGTGAAATGCAATTGATCTTCTCAAGAATGCCACCTACCATTACAGGATGAATTATATTGACGTTAGATTTCATTGGATACGTGAAGCATTTGAAAAGAAGTTGTTTCAAGGGTATAAGATTCACACCAACAATAACATAGCAGACATGTTAACAAAAGTGATCCCTCAACATAAGCTTGGGTTGTGTGTTCCAAGCTTCTCAGAATGAGTTTAAATTGACAATAACTTGCAGTTAAGTCTTCCTCTAATGAATTGAAAAGGGGGAGAATTAATGGGTTTTTTCAACTAGAGTGGACGTCGAACAACGTTCAATTAATTGAAAAAAAAAAGAGAGAGAACAAGAAGTGTGAAAGCTAGTTGGCTTTCACACGAAGGGGCTACATACGCGTTGAAAAAAGGTGTATAGGGGCTCCATAAATAGAGCCCCCTTCATTATGAGAATCCCAAAAAAAATTGAGAGGCAGCAATTTTGAGAAGATACAGAGTGAGAAAATAGAGGGTGCCTGCGCAATAGATAATATCTCATAGAGAGTTTTTGTGATATTATCACACCTTGTGAGTGTGAGAGTTATTTTTGTGAGTGTATCTCAAGTAATGATTGTATACTTAAGAGATTGTTGTATACTCATTATTTTACAGTGGAAGTTTTTCTCTATATGTGCCATGGTTTTTCCCTTCAAATTAAAAAGTTTTCCACGAGATAAAATTCTTGGTGTCTTTTTTTTTTCCACTTAAATTAGATCCTAAAGGGGAATTGAATTTGTCCACATTCCAAATAGCACAGCCTGTTTCTTCATCATCACTATACATGCAGTAGAAGTCCCCAAAATTGTTCCGAGCCTAAACATTGTATGTAACCGAGGGCTCCGTTTGAATCTGTTATGTTGGTGTCTCTCTCTTCAGCCATGCGTACGCTATAGAGCTTGTTGTGCAGATCTTTCTCAAGGAAAGGCAAGTTCTTAAGACCCCAAATTTTCATTCCAACTTTCTTCATAGCGACACACCTGGTGATGAGATCTTCTGATACATTTCCACTCGATCTTAGACACCTTACTTGGTCTGGTTGTACATATTCGTGGTTATGATTCAGTTCGAATTTTTTCGCAAGCCATTTGTTCATGTCCCTATCTTTTTTGATACGTAGGGAAGCTTTGCGCCCATACCATGTCTCTTGGGTGGGCACTCTCTAGTATTGGCAGAACCAGAAACTTTTTTTTTTTTTTTTTTGTGCCAAATCCTTCTCTTATGTAACATAATATTGACCCATAATCTGCCATACAAGTCCGATCGAGTACTATCCTTTTGGGTAGCTGTATACTATGTATATGGAGTATACTTTATAAAACTCTTCCCACATTTCCTCAGTACCCAGCTCTTTGCCGATAATGACGCAACATCTTTCTCTAAGAAAAGCAATGTCTTAAAATCATTCAAGTCGTTTGTAGTTTAGCCTTTAGAAGTCTGCCCATTGTTGTCCAAATTTTGTGCCATATTGATTCCCTGTCAATGAACATAAGCTAATATTGATAAGACAATATTATCGCATTTCAAAATCTGCATTCTCAGGAATGAGACAATGTTATTGTACTAATGCAATTGTAAAAAAATCTATTGAAGTAATAGATCATAAATTATGGAAAAAAAAAAAAAAGAGGTGATGTGGTTTGTTATTAAAATAAAACCCTACGTAACTGCATTACAGTAGACATGGGTTTAACATTCACTTAACTATGTGTTTTTTTTTTAATGCAAGGAAGGCCATGGTGTTATTCAATAATTTTGTATTTCATGTATTATACAGTATTGGACGTCATTGAAGATACAACAGAACAAAACTAGACCACCTAAGGATGGTACCACTGATGAAAGGAAATTGAGTAATCACTATGTTTAGAAAAAAATTGTGAAGTTCATTAAAGTGAATGTAACGAGTTAGTTAGAAATATGTTTCTCATTTCTACCTTTATTTTGTAGTAAATGTGTAAACACCATAATCAAGGGAAAATAACATTTTTCACTTAGAAAATATGTATCCTATTTTTTTGTTGAACTTTGTTTTATCACGGTATTAAAATATTTGTTAAACAACAAGTAAGAATGGAAATAAATGTAGAGTTTGTATTGGCATTCTATCTTTATATATGTACCAATCCTAAGTAGATTAAATCATTTGTTTGAGATGTTGAATGAAAGTGTACCTTCTCACTTCTCAGATGTGGCTTCGATCATGCTGTGTTTTTCTTTCCTCGTTGATCATGTTTTTAGGAAAGCAAAGCACAATCAACCAGCTGCAAGTCTTCGCCAATGGTTGTAAAAACTAGATTACATGGAAGAAGTAATGGTTTATGAAGAGGGAATAGGGGTTGGTTCCGGGTTGTAGTCAATAGCACGTAGTATTAAAGGCAGGCTGCGATTGGTTGGGGAAAGGAATGGAAAGGAAAGAAATGAAACTTTATTCTAATGTTTGGTTTTTGGAAAATGAATAACCATTTAAAATGGAATGACTTTTTTGTCAAATGGCTGAATCAGCATTCCTTACTCAGAAGAGAGGAATAGCCATTCCAAGTTGTTTTCTTCTTCTTCTTTTTTTCATAATTATCCTTGAATATTTAACTATTACTATTATATTTAATGATTATAATATAATTAGTATAATATATTATGTATAATATTGTAATAATATAATACAATATAATGTAATAATATGGTATAATGTAATGTATTGTAATATTGTAATTAATAATATCAAATCATATTAATAATTATAATATTGTTTTATTATATAATATATTATATTATTAATAATAAAATCAAATAAAGTACAATATAATATAATAATATGGTATAAATATAATATAGGTGTAATACTATAAATAATATCAAATTATATTAGCAATTATAACATTATTTTATTATATAATATACTATTTTATTAACATAGTTATGATATATTATATGAATAATATAATTATTAATTATTAATATGAAATATAACTCCAATATTATCATCTATTATGTTGTATTATAGGCCATAATTATATAATGTATTACATAATTATAATTATAATTTCTTCATAGCTATTAAAATATAATATAATATATCATTATATAACTATAATATATATGTCATATTATATTTTATACATTAAAACAATAAAAATATAATAAAATAGAATATGTATATTAGGAATAATATTTAATTAAGAATATTCATATTCCATTTTATAGTATTCCTAAAATTACAACCAAATAAATAAATCAACCTTTTTTTCTTTCTATTCTTTTATCAATTTTTTTTTTTCATATTCCCATCATCATCATTCTGTCTCTGTCACTGTCACTGCAATTAAAGGCACCCTAAATGAACATATTTAAAATTTCATGTGAAAGGAAAACATTTATAGGCTTCCTCCCGTCAGCCCATACAAGGGCCCAAAAATTTCAATGTTTATGAAGCTATCAAAATACTTATTTGTTCTACTTGAGATCACTTTTTGTTTCATGACTCATCTCAGTCATGACTATATCCTATAGCCACGCTTTCACCCACTCTCCAATTCATAAGGGTTGATGTGGGCTGCATTAGGTGTGCACAATATCTGCTTGAAATACCGACTTTGATATTTAGGTGGACACGTAATTCAAGATAAACTTTTAGTTGCATATCTTGTAAATTCTTCACGTGACTTTGGGATTAAAAAATAATTACTTATCGTCATTCAACACATTCGTAAGTTATGGGCCCTATTATCTTTTGGCTTTGCCATTATCATGAATAATCGAAGGTTATTAAATGGATAAACCAATCCTTTTTATATAAAGAGCAGGCATTCTGCTCTAAATTGTTCTAGTGTGTTATAGTGAAGCTAAGGTATTTAAACCATCAAACTAATTAATTAAGCGACGTGTTGATTTTGAGTACAAGCCAAATAGTTATAGGTTGCCCAAACACAATATTTAATGGTGTTGGGAGTCCTAATTTAGCTATGGATTTGTAAGCAATGAAATAAAGTATGAAAGAAGTTCCACCATGAAAATCGAAAATGAAATTTGAAACTACCAAATCTAGTTAAGTTGCAGTCGAGTGTTTTTTTTTCCCCCACAATTTGCATTGAGTTGTCACTAGCTTGGAAAAGACGTGAACTTTACCTATAGGAAAAAGTGTACTTGACATGATGAAGCAAATGTGCATGTGTGCTTATCACGTGATTCACTGTGTCAGTTTCATATAGTTATACTATCTAATATTTTAATCAATTGAAGATACATTTTGTTTAGCAACAGTTACATAATAATATGATAGGGGAACTAATACATTTTAATCATGTTTCCCTAACATGTCATTAAACTGTTTAAAGTTTAATGGCTCAATACCATTATCTGTCATGGGAAGGGAAGAAAATTTTGATACCTCTAATATGTCATAGTTTTTACAGCCTCAGTGGATAATTTTTTTCTAATATCTTCTATTTCTTATTTTTAATATGGCCTTTTGATTGTTTAAGATGAGTAATCTATTACACAACAAAATAGTTTAATAAAATAATTATTATGTGTCCCATAAAAAAATATATATTGAGCAAGTTGAAAATAAAATATCAAATTTAACATAAGACATTTTTCTTCATCGTCGACCCTGTGTACGACAAAATGAGGAGAACCAACCAAAAGTTTATAACAAAACAGACATTAACCTAATTAATAAAAATGAGATTAAGAAAATTTAAAAGGAAAATTCATTACCACCTATAAACATAGACTTAATAACATAAAAGGTAACACAATGGAGGTCTCCCAAGTATTAAGCTTCTTCCGATCTCGGACTCAAAGATTGTTACCATTATCAATGACACAATCGGCCAGGAGATTGTTGCTGTCGGGGTGATGAGCAAGTTAATAAAAAAACATTTATCGACAAAATCAGAGTAGGTCTTGATCCACTTGGCCTTAAGTTCATCCAGAGTTCTCTAATACCTGTGGTAGTTGCCTTCTGCCTCCATCTCTAGAGTCTTCATATCCACTTTCGCATGAGCAAGATTTTGTAAGGCTATCTCATATTCACTCTTGAAGAAGCCCATGAGCTTCTTTAGCTCTTCATCCTCCACTTTATTACGTATCATACTAGGGCTTTGTCTCTAGTTTATGCTTAAAAGTCTTTTTTTCCTCCTTGAAAATTTACAAGAAAAAGAAATAGTGAGAGAACCTCCAAGTGCCTTGAAGAGTGTACAAGTGTCTGCTCTTTGGAACGTGTTTTCTCTTTGTTTTTTATTTTAAATCTTTGTTTTTCTTAGTTTTTCATTACCATGGATGGTATGGTCGACAAATGGAGTGCTCTTTCAATCATGAAGGAAGAGGATGAGGTGATTGGTGCGGATGATGATTTGGCTGCCAAGGGGAAGAACTCATTCTCTTTGGCCTCTTAGGCAAGGTACTCATTTTCAAGCCTTTCAACCGGAAATCTTTCCTTTCGGGGTGTAACAACTGCCTTTCAAAGTGTCGCGTTGCAAGAGGAGCGAACGCGTCAATCACCTATACAATAACGAGAAACATAGTTTAATTTTTTCTTCTTATGACAAATTAAGAAAACTTTATCTAATTTGGAGGAGAAAATAATTCGGAACAACAGACTAACATTATCGCTGATAGGATTTTTGGGCCTCAACATCATCAACAGTTCTCTCTCTAATTTCATGCCGCCAACAGTGAGCAGAATCTCGCTGAAAAAAAAAGAGAAAAGAAAACAACAATGCAACAAAGGCACGTTGTTAGTGAACCACAAAATAGGAATTACATGAGGAAAAAAATATTAGTCCTTATTAGTAATTAAAACGCAATTACATCTTCAAAATTGATAGCAGAGACGAGAGTACGAACCTCAAATCAAGTGCTTCATAGTAAATGTACATAGCAAGCTCCAAATCTGTCTGCGAAATCGGTTCACGGAGCTGAAAATGGTCCATTGTTCGACCACCGCTCGATTCGTAGTCCCTGTAAAAGTGTGCAGGGTCAGATGCGTTTTCATTGTATGACTCAATATTTTCTCTGAAAATCCGTGAACGAAGGATTCGAACAAACTGACCACCGGAGGAACTCCGGCTCGACTGATGTACACTTTGATGAGATCTCGTCGACTAACTCCAACCAGATTTGGCCTACCTCCATTCTTCTGTGGATTCGTAATCTATGAATGTTTGTCCTATCAGTGAATCTTCCATAAACCCGTGAATGTTTAGATTCAAGCTTGTGTTTAGATCTAGTATTGTATTTAGGACTCTCTTTTTAGTTATTTTTTTGTAGAATTATATTTGTGGTTGTTTAAATTCATCCTCTAATGGAGTTTGTTTATGTGGTTTATGATATTTACTGTATAATGTCCATGTCCGCAATTATAGTATCTTTTATTGTTGAATAAGATGAAAGAAAATTGTATTAGCTAGTTTCAATCATTATTTTCTCTCTCTCCCTTTTTTCTTTGTCTGGGAAGCACTAATTGGCTTCCTTGATCCCAAACAATGTATATCAACTGTTTGTTGAAAGACCCAATGTTGATATACTCAGTTTGTTTTAACTCTACCTTTTTGTGCTAAGATTCATTTATTGTAGACCTAAGAGTGTAGCAAACTGATGTTCTATCTCTCCAATATATGAGATTTTCCTTTTTCTAAATAAAATGATTTTTTTTTTTTTTTTGTGTGTGTGTGTTCTCAAGAGCATTTTTGTTAGGAGGTTATTTGTTTATTCGTCAATAACTATGTTATTTCTTTATAATTCTAACTTAAAATAATAATAGGCCAACGTGGCTCTTTCATGTGAAAAAGAAAATAATTAAATATTTTTCTAACTTAAACAAGTTAACAGTAAGTGAAAAATAACTAATGTTGCTTAAATTACAAACTTAACAGTAAGCAAAAAATAACTAATGTTGCTTAAATTACAAACTGTTCGACTAAATGTTGTAGAAAAAGATTGGCTCAACATTGTGTTTGAAAGCAAAGTAAGTCTAGATTTTGTGCGCTTTCAACCAAGGCTGCATATGAATTGTCCCCTCATAACACAGGAATTTAAGCCAATCTTTTTTGTGCTTGAAGTACTATCAACAAAAGATGTTGGGCTTTTTATATAGTTATAAGTAAAAATTACATGGCCTATTTTTTAAGAGGTGAAGTAATATATGTTTTCATTATATAATTATCACTTATATATCCTTTTTTTAAAAATTTTATATATTTAGAACTCTAAAATATCTTCTGACTAAATATTATCATGTATTTAAATTTTTATAACAAATTTTCCTATTTTTCAAATAGTTAAATTAGGGGAAAAAAATATACACGTGTATTTATTATTTTAACGTATTACATTGATGAATTATTATTATCATTTAGAGTCTTAAAAAAAATAAAATGAATGTTATTGAGTATCATTATCATTATGTATCATTAACTTAATAATATAACAATTATAAAACTTATAACATACACAAGAAGACTTAATAAATACTATATCATTAATTTAATTACATATCACAAAAAAAAAAGTATCATTCACTTGAAGTGTTAAGAAATGAATGTCATTGTGTATCATTATCATTACGTATTATTAATTAATGATATATCAATTATGTAACCAGTAAGACACATAAAAAGAGTTAATAATATTGTGTCATTAATTTAATTATAACATCTTAATTTCAATTTGTCAGTAAAACCATATCATTAATTTAATTACAATACCTTAATTCTAATTTGTCGGTAAATCCAACTTGTCGATAAAAAATTCATCTTTTTAAGGAATTTTAAAATCATTATTTTAGATACCAATTTCAATTTAAACAGCACACACCCTAATTTTAGGGATTTTTTTAAAATATAATGATATCATAATCCATTTAAAATCTTAAATACGTATGTTATAGTTATTCTAAAAAAATAAATTAAAACTAACAATATCATTATTATTGTTATTAATGTCTTTATACATATACATGGGACATATAAAAAATATTTATGAATTGCAGACATACTTTAATTCGACAAATAAAAAAAGACCACATGTCTCATTAATCCTAGTTATAAAATCAACTCATTCACAATGTCCCACCAAGACATATTCTTCTAAAAACAATTATTTTAAGGTCACAACATCGTGTTCTAATGGGACGCAGACAATGTCCCAATGGGATATGTTTTTCTAACGGTAAAGTTTTTTCCTGGTCACAACAAAATATCCCAATGGGACATATAAAATGTCCCAATGGGACAAAAAATATCTTGGTAGGATATGAAACATGTCTTAATAAGATATGAAAAATGTCCTAATGAGATATGCACCCTAATGAGATATGCACTAAGTCCTAATAAGATACGCACTAAGTTTATGGTATAAAAATTTTTCAGATTTTATTATATAAATAAAAATAAGTCTTAAAAAGTGGTAGTCTACGCCTTTTTATTTACATCTTTAAAGGGTATTATATATTTGATGCTTCACCATAAGTGTTTTCGTCTATTAATAATATCAAAAGTCAAATCTTTTCATTTTAGGTTAGAAAAATATAATTTAATATTAAGGATGGAATTTTTAAAATTTTGCCGCTGTCGTGTTTGCAAAGTACAAGTGCGGAATTATGTTAAAGAAATATAAATTATTTATATATTCTGTACTCTTTCAATACAAAAGTAAAATTAAATAAAAAAAAATTATAATTCGTAAAAATGCATCTAAAAAACTAACCATTCGAGAAAAAAACTAAACTAAGAAATGAAAATTAAAAAAAAAAAAATCAAATCTACTCTTGTTGCTAACCCAAAAAAAAATGTTTAAAAAGTTTGTCTCTTCCTTTTTTGTCTTTAAGATGCATATCAAGGTACCGCAATGATGGCGTGGAACAATGGAATACCTCAGTAAAATTTTCTAAATACCAGAGTACCAAATTTTAAAAAATATATATATATATTTTGAGTTACGGGTAGAGGTAGCAATAATCGTGTTCGTGTCGGTACGTTTACAGCACGACACGTTTAGCACGAACACGAATACGACACGATTAATAAACGTGTCAAAATGTAAACACGAACACGACACGCCTATAGCACGCGTAATACGACATGACACGATTAATACAATTATTAAACGTACCATGACGGGTTGACACGATAACAACATGCATATGATACATTTATGACCCAATTAACTAAAAATTAAAAAAAAATTAAAAAAAATAATTTTTTTTAAAAAGCCAATAAAGAAATTAACAAAAATACAATATCTAATTGATATTAACCTACTATAAATATTTCAAATATTTTTATTTTTAAGTTTAAATGTGCTATAAATGGCGGGTCGTGTTGTGCTGTGTCAACACGTTTATGGCCCATTTAATTAAACGTGTTAAGGCATGTTAGCACCAATCTAGCCCTTTTATTTTCGTGTTATTCGTGCCAACCTATTTATGGCACAATTAATAAACATGCGGTCTAAACCCGTTTATCTCATGTCATTTTCGTGTTGTGTCATCGTACCGTGTCTGAAATTACCAGCCCTAGGTACGGGATACCAGAATTAATTTTGTATTGGTTTTATAAAGGCCTTCATGCTCCAAAACTTTAAAAATTATTCACCTTGAACTATAAAAATCATTCGACACACCTCTATGATACAAACAAAATGATGACATGATACTATTTATAATTTCATAAATGAACTCCTTAATTATTGATTTTAAGCCAATTTGCTCCTTGAACTATTGATTTTTTTGTCGACTTAACCTTTGTTTTAAAAAAAAAAAGAACCAAGTTGATATAATCCATAATTAGAGGTATTTATTAAATTATATTAGTTTAAAGAGCATTTTGAACGATTTTATATAATTTAAAAATTGAAATGACTCCATTTGAAATTCAAGAGACATGTTGTATTAAAGCTTGTATAACTGTTTTTTCTTCATTTCTTTCTCTCTCTTTTTTTAATCTTTTTGGAGGAAGTTTTTGTTTCTTCATATAAGCAACGTGTCATTTTGTTTCTTAACGCAAAAACGACATTTGTGCAATACACATGTATCACATATCACATATGTATCTGTAAATTTATTTATTTTTGTTTTGGGTCCTTAAACTTTACGATATCCTTTACTTTGTTCTCTAGACTTTAAAAATTACCAGTTAACCCTCTGAACTTTTAAAACTTATCATTTTATCTCTTGAATTTTAAAAATTACCATTTTGTCCTTGTTTCAAAGCTCCTCATTTTATATCCTATTTTTTGATTTTCTGTTCAAATTGATAAGATTAAACCCATGTGATTCGCATATGGATCAACTGTAATGGCAAAAATTAAATTTTATCACTCTTAAATTTTGTTTCATTTTTACACTTTTATTTAACATTTTTTAATCTACTCTCATATAAGAAGGGTCTGTAAGCATATTTCTTCTCGATATTGTTCGCCTATATCTCCTCATCTTTAATGCAAAACTCATCTTCTTTAGTATTCAAATTTAGATATCGGCAAACAATATCGACTTATTAAATGAGTTATGCATTAAAAATAAGAAAAAAGTTCACACAAATCTTTTCTAAATAAGAGTTTAGATAGAAAAATAAAAAACAAACAAAAAAAGGCTTCAAGTGAGGGTGTAAACATAAAACAAGAGTATTTAACAACCATGATTAGACCATAAAAATAGTTAATACAATAATGTAAAACTTTCATATACAACAGTAAAAACAAAAAACTTGCTATATTGTAAAACTCTCACATGCTTCAGTGCTTTGAACCATAAAATAGTTCTAACAACACTTGCCAAACATCCTTAAGTGATAAAATCTCATTTTGTTCCCATATGTGTCTCGTGTACAAATTACGTGGGCTTAATTCTGTCTATTTGTACAAAAAATAGAAATTTAAAAGACAAGTGAGAAGATTTAAAAATTTAGAAATAAAATAATAATTTTTAAAATTTAAAAGATAAAATACTAAGTTTTGAAAGTTTAAAAAATAAAATCATAATGTTTAAAATTTAATGGGCAAAATTAATAAAACTTTAAAATTTAGGAGTTAATAACCAACCCACTGCCACCCGGACCTTTTTTTTGGCCTTTTCCCGTTTAACAATGCAGAGCCGAGACAGTTGATCCTCGTAAGTTTGTAATAAAGGCGGGACTGAATCTGAATCAAAGCTTGTCTGTCTTACCCTCCTTAACTTAAATAATACGGCTCCGGTCAGGGCTCGGAACAGAAACCAGACACACAACAAGAAACGCAAATTAACCATTATTTGAAGTTTGAACCTTAACTCAAACCCCAATCGAAGCTCTCAAAATCCCCACACACACACACATCCCATAAAAACAAAATCGATGTCGGACCCACAATCCCCCGGTGACGCCAAAGACGACGCCCTCGCCAAGACCGCTGGCTTAGTCGTCTTCTCGGGCATCGCTATGAGCATTCTCAAAGCCCTAAACCCTCTCACCAAGAACAGAACCCAACCTCCTCAACCACAACCACAAGCACAACCACTCGCTGAGTCGACTCACCCGATCCACATTCCTCCCCAAGAACCCATCTTCAAGGTAAACCTGATTATGGGTTTTTTCTTGATTTGTTTCAGAAAACTGGTGTGACCCTTTTTTTGTTTTCTATTTGTATTATGTTTTGTGACCAAACCCATTAGTTTTCTCTTGACTTGGTTTATGGGTTTTTGAGTTTTTACCTTGCCCTTTTGTATATTAGCGATTTGTTTTTGTTTCCTTCTCATTCTGTTTGCTGGGGGTTGTTAAAATTTTGCTTGTAATTCTTTGTTTAGTCATGATTTGTCGGTATTTCTTTCAGAAACCTGATATCTGTGCGGATCAAAATGCGCCAAAGGCACCAGAATCCTCACACAGAACAGTACAGATTGTGAAAGGCGACACTCTTTGGGGGTTCTCTAGGAAATATGGGGTACATTTTATTTAATTCTCCTATTTATCTGTGTATTGCATATATACTTGTCTATAGTTTGTAGAGAATTTATGAAATGTAGTCTGTTGGCGCTTCAATTGGCTACTTAGACTATGTGGAGAAGGAAAAGGATACAAAAGAAAGAGCCTGCTTTGAGTTGTGCTTATGATTATGAACAATTTCTTTTTCTTAAATAACATAGAATACAAGACATTAGGATTTTGGAAGTTCTAAACGTTATTTTAAAAACAATGACAACATTTCTCTCGTGTTCTAGTCCGTTTCTTAATGTTGCATATTAGAAATGCAAAGTGCACTTTGCTTTTCTATTTGGACCAGGTTATGTGTTAGATGCCTATTTGGACCTGCCAACAACTAAGACTGCCATTTTGAATGATGCTACATTGCTACGTAGTACTTATCAACTTGTCGAAGTCATGTGGTCGTTTGTTTTCAAAGGAAATTCAAGAATGAAAAGTAGTTAGATATTTACTTACACATTCAGTCATTTAGTCATCTATTTGCTGTTGCCCCTTACTTTTTCAAAGAGTGGAATAGAGGAGGAGGATTCTTGTAAAATTTCTGGGAAGTTATAACAATTTAACATGCAAGATATTGCATTTGTGACAAAAGTCACAAAACCAGAAAAATGCATCACAATTCTTATTTACTATTATTTGCCTTTGAGATTTGAACATGTCATGTTTCTTGTACTCTTATCAGGTATCCATTGCTGCGATCAAAGAGGCTAATGGGCTTAGAGGAGATACCATCTACGCTGGCAAGAAGTTGATAATTCCATGATTGTATTTTCTGTTGGTGGTCTCTTGCGAGGATTTTGGGTGTTCAGTATGGCGGAGAAAGTGGTTTTTGAGATTTGTGTGCTAGATACTATAGTCTAAATGATCCTTTCACGTGTAATGTAACCGACCCTTTGTGACCTTGACCTTGACGGCATATTGATAAAAGTTTGGCTTACTACATGGATCATCTTTGAACCGCTCGTCTTTGGTTATTCAATACATGAACTAAAGATCTTGGCTATTGACCCCTCAAATCTCAAATTGTACCTCCAATCGAGAATTATTTTTTTGTGGTTTTCTTGCAAGTGACTCGCGCATAACCTTCTATTCAAGGCAAACTGGGAAAACTCCTTGCCTCCCATGATGAATCAAGATAATCAGCCGTGCAATGGAGCTTTGTTCCTATATGTCACATGCCAGTTGCATACAAGAAACCGGAAAAAATTCAAATCCGTTTTCAATTGGACCTAGCATTCAATAGATTTTGAAGTTTGAGGGGTTGATTACCTAGATTTTTCGTTTAAGAACTGATTTGCCAAACTCTGAGAAGTTGAGAAATTTTTTGTTCAAGACCTGATTCCCCGAATTTCGAGCAGTTCCAGAAGGCATCCATTTAAATAATTCTAAACTTTTGTCTTCATGTACGTGTGAAGTGATGGGTCGGAGACGTTAAGGCTGGCATTTTGTTGTAGCCCTTGTAAAAACTAGTTTTGATAGCTTGGCTGCTTATCTAAGTTTCTTTATGCAATGTTTTATATGCATACATTTAATTGCCGCTCGTGAGCAAATCTTTATAACCATTTGGAACTCTATTTTGTGATTCTAACCAAAATTGTTAGATTATTTTCTCTAATATTTTAAACAAAAGTTGATTAGAATCACAAAATGTATTTCCCACTAAGCTTCCAAACACAAAACAATACTCACATTAGAAATTGAGAGCCTCAAATCCTTACCAACGAAACTTGAGAACCACCCATGTTTCTTTTAACTTTGGTGGATGTCTTAAAGTTTTTGAGTTGGATTAATTTCTCTAATATATTAAACAAAAGTTGATTAGAATTTCTCTAATATATTAAACAAAAGTTGATTAAAACCACAATGTATCTCCCACTACGCCCCCAAACACAAAATAATACTCAAGAAATTGTGAGCCTCAAATCCTTACCAACGAAGCTTGGGAACCACCCATGTTTCTTTTAGCTTTGGATATTTAAATTTTACCCAACAAATTAAAAATCAAACTTTGAATTGTGACATTAAAATTATTTACAACGCCAAGATTAAGATAATTTGTATTTGGCGAGAATGAGGGAAAAAAAGATTCTAAAAAATAATGTTTTAAAAATATTTATAATAAATAATAGTGGTAAAAAATTACCAATCATTTTTTTTTAACCCAAAGTAAATAAGTAAAAATATAACTGTAATTTACAACAAATATTTTCAAAACATGTTATTTTCTTCATTAAGTTTTTGAAAAAGTCTCATTTACTATAATTTCCCTTGTATGGGAGAATTATATATCAAAGACTCCCAAAAAAGAGCAAATTGTTTGAACACGGTTACCATTGCTCGACTACTGTCCAAGTAATTTATATTCCAATAAGAACAATAAAAAAAAAATACCATTCATTCGTCTTGAAAACATCGACTCCAGTTTTGCCAAAACTCAAAATTGAAAGAAGAATGGCAGACAAAACATTATCTAATATCTCAAAGTACTGAAACTAGTTCCACAAATCAGGCTAGCCTATTTAACCGGTGATGTTCTGAGACTTGTTAAGGATCACACCCTCGTACTTGATCTGGAACCATTTCATGGCATCCTCCTTGGTCACACGGTGCTGGATGCCAACACGTGACTTGCATCTGCGACGACGGCCCACACGGTAACCGGCACGCTCCAAGACGACGAAGAAGTCCATACCGTAAATACCGGTAGAAGGGTCGTACCTGAATTAATTGTAAGATTAATGAATAAGCTGAAATAATTGAGACTCAAATATAAAAAAAAAAAATTGCATCTAATTGCTAAAATCATGGAGAATGAATCAATATTAACTTGGATGTGGGATCAAAGACAATGAGAAATGAGAACCGGAACTCAATGCAACTAAATCCACTCAACATCGCAAAAAAAGTCATGAGATGCACTATCTAAAACAGCAATCTTTCACAACATGTACTCAGGTTTTCCACTACCTGTTCATCTAAGCATTTTAAATAAAAGAATGATCAACTCACTTGATCCCAAGATCGATGTGTTCCTGAATACCAAAGCCAAAGCATCCAGTGTCGCTGAAGTTCCTCCTTAGAAGCTCGTACTCCTTCACCTTCAACCCACTTTCCAAAAGCTGCATTGCCTTGTCACCCCTGACAGTGACATAGCATGCAATCTTTTCATTACGACGGATTCCGAAGGATCTAACAGTATACCTAGCTGTAAATCAAACAAAAACACACACAAGAGATAAGAAACAGAGAAGAACTTGAGATAATAACGCAAAGAAACTAGATATAACCAACTCTTGCTCTCTAGAATTAAGCAAACTTCAAACTTTTAGCTCCAAAATTGAACAAAGGATTTAAACCACTTTTTTTCCTCAATTAAGTGTCTAAATATTATACAACAATAAATCAAATGTGCATTTAGGCATACTACTACATTAAAACTGGCGCTTCATTTATTACAAGCTCTCTGCATGGCCAAATGTTATTGCTGAACTAGAAACCAATAGAGCTCTAAATCTTCTTGCCAACATAAGTACTTCTAGATTACATCGCATGAAAAAAAAAAGGCTCCGTTATTTTATTTTTTCTGCCGTATGCTCCATTCTAAGGACAAAATCAAAAATATAAACAAATCCCAATATTCTCTAGGATCTAAACTACAATATAGGAAAACTCAGTCGAGTAAAGCTTCTAACTTTTAAAATCCTAATCAGTCAACTTCACGATTCTAAGATGGAAAAGCAGGATCCAGAAGTCTCACACTATTATCTACTACATTTAAAACCAAATTAACTAAAGCAAGGATAAGAATGTTACCCTTTGAGAAGACCGGTGATTGGCCGCTGAGTTGCTCCAACACCTACAATTTAAACATTAAAAAAAATAAAACCTAGTATTATATCTATATAACTATATATATATATATATATTATTTGTTCATTTTTCAAGAAAATTGTGACCAAAAAAACCTTGGCGGCTCTGGTGAGACGATCTCCGCTCTCACCGACAGAGATGTTGAGGACCAGCTTCTGGACCTTGATATCCCTCATGGGGTTAGCTAACTTCTTCTCCGAAGCCTGCATTTTATTAAATTTGAAAAAAATAAGTGAGAAAAAGAAGGAAAGACAGAGTGTCAAGCAAGTGAAATGAAGAAGCAAATCTGATAGAAGCAGAGAAAATTGGAAGAGAAAGAGATACCATTAGGGTTTCGGGGTGTTTCAGCCGTAGGAGAAGGAGAAGAGACTGGGGTTGGAAGAAGTGGGAGACGGAGGAACAAACCCTAATATGTATGCAAGGACTCAGAGCTAGGGTTTGGATGGGCCATGTTATGGTGGCTCTCAAAAGCCGGTAGAGTCATCATTTGGGTTTTTAGGCTTGTTTAATGGGTCTTCTTTTGTGGGCTTCTACTTTTGGGACTTCTCTTTTTGGGCTTTTAATTTCAAATGTAAGGTCAGTCAGAGAAATGTGAACTTCATCGTCGTTTTTCAATTCTACGCAAGTAGTTTACGTTTGAAACATACCGTTTCTAAGGCAGGTATGTTTCGAAGTATATAAAAACATAATTAATTATAAATAGTTTAGATTAGAGTTAGATAAATATAAATAGTTTAGATTAGAGCTAAATAAATATATGTTGCCTAGAAAAAAATAATATAAATCAAACAAAAAGCAAAATAAAAATACAATTCAAAAATTAAAAAAAAAATAAATATACCATCTAATTTATTCAACACTTCAAATTGCCAAAATAATAACAAATAGGCCAATTTAGAGACATATATAAACAGCATATTTATAAACGTTATTAAACAATAGGCAAACTAAGTTTCTCAGGTGTAAATCAAAATTAGCTGACGACTAAAATGTCCCCAAAATAACAAAATCTCAAGTTGTAACCCTAGATAGTACTTCGTCGGAGAAGAAGATAGGAGCTATCGCCGCTTGACTCTAAGGCTTCGTCGCCGACTGAAGAGCATTGCAGATCGTCCCGTTTCTCCCTATTTCCCTTTCTGTCGATCTACTTTGCCCCTATTTCTCTCATAGGAACAGTCATCAGCCTTGCTTCAGCCTATATTTTGTTCACAGAGATGCGAACTCCGTCACGATTTGCAGCTGACAAAGATCGCGATCCAATCGTCACCTCGAACCTGCGACGGAGCATCAACGACAATGAACTTGCAAGGGAGCTCCGTCTCAAATGGCGCTAGCGAGGAAGATTTGGATACCGTGGATTTCTTAACTCCGTCGAAGATGCGGTGACTTCGCAAGCGAGCTTGTAGTGAGGTACGGTTGTAAGAGTTTCCATGAGAGTGGGAGTGAGGAGATTGACAAAAAAGGAGGAAAGAAAGAGAGAGGGAAGATAATGGAAGGTCAACGAAGTAAAAGAGGGATTTTTGGATAATTTAACTATTAATAATATGTGATTTGCATTAAAATGCCATCTACTAAACTATAAAACGTTTTGGCCTATTCATTAATTCTCTCTCCTTATGGTAAACGTCGGGTTTTTAAAAATTTTTTATATAAAAATATCAATTCATTGAAATATTAGAAAAAACTAGTAGAATACTCAAAATACATTAATATTGCCAAAATATTCTAAATTAAAACATATATGTTTTTCTCCTTTCCTTTTGTTTCTTGTTTTCCCTCATCTCTCTCCTTTGGTTGTTTCTTTCTTTATCCCCTCGCTCTCTCTCCTTTGTCTAATTTTCCAACTAACCTCCTTGGCGGTGGATCTACGTCACCACCGCTTATGATGATGACAACTACGACAATGCGGGCGGAGTTGGAACGACGATAATGGACGATCACGAGTGTGTCGGAGCTTTCTTTCTCCACGCGACAATCGTCCAAGCTTTGCAATGGCAAATGAAGATCACAATCTTAGGAGGAGGACAAAAATGACCCTGTTGTTTGAGACGAAGGAGGATGGTGCTAGTAATCTACAAGCAATGATGACATCCGCAAACACATACATGAACTAGTAGTGACAAACGATGTTGAGATTCGTCAAGCTTTGAGAGAAAGGAGATGAGCAGATGGAGGAGAGATGAGAGAAAGAGCGAATGAGTATGATCGATGAGAGAGAAAGGATGAACAGATGGGGAAGGAGGAGAGGGGTTATTTATTTTTATACTATGTAATTAGAGATTACAAGGTTACGTAAATTTTATACCTTGTATTTTAAACTTTAACATTATTATATCTTTATATTTTAAATTTATGTTAAATTCTTATCTTTTTCAAGTCAAAGTTTTATTTTAAGTTTTTAAAATTCTTAAATATTTTTCACATTTTAAAAATTTCAGCTTGTTCTCAAATTTTTTTCATATATTTTTCAGTTTTTCTCAAATGTCCTTCATTTTCTCTTAATATTGTGGTAAGTTACACATGTAGCAAAAATTTAGTACTAAAATTGAGCTATAGCAAAAATTTTAATATTGCAAATATGGAAAAATGCAACATTGTAATGACAGTTATCGTTAAATACAATTTTAACGAGCAAACAAATACACATCTAGTGACGAGTAAATTTGTTGGACATGATGCCCTAAGGAATAAAATGTTGTAATATGTTTTTGGAGACATTTTATCAATAAAAAATTTATTTATTATTCATATATTAAATGTTGTACTCTTTATGTTTATATTTGTTGAATATATGATAAGCAAACAAAAGTTTGAGTCTGTCGGTCTAAACCTTTAAGAATCGTGCATATGATGGGCAGATTATGTGGAATACATAAATCTTAAAGGTGATGATATAAATCATAAGATCCGTAATCAAGGGAATAAAGTTAGATGCTTTATTCATGTTAAGATTGTTATGTTGTCTATATCCTTAATAGAAGATAGCTTGTCTTAATCATCGAAATAGGACTCCATGAGTAGAAACATTGGTGCATTGTCATAAATGATGATGCATTGGATCAGGACATAAAGTTAAATTGATTTGGATTAATAATTCTATTTGTACAAATCAATTCACTTTAGATAATCGTATGTGTTGTGTTTTAATCCTGAAATGACTAATGGACCCCTATTCTTGACTTATGTCTTTTGATGTACCAAAGGGTGACATTTTGACTTTATGATGGTACGCATACTAGTATGTTAGAGACATGACTCTTGATTGCATAGACTTATTATTCATAGATACTGAATCCATAGCTCTTTTTGTGGAGTTAATGATATTCTCCAATATGTGTTATCTTGTAATTAAAAGACTAGAGCGCTCAACTATTTAGATACATAGGTATAATTAAAATGGTATATTGTCTTTAGATAGTAAGTTTTTTAATTGTGAGATAATGGAATGTAAGATAAAAATAATTGGAAAGGTAAAATGAAATTTATCCTTAAGCCGATTATGAATATCGTATAGGAATGTGACATATTATGATATTTCGTGGCCAGTTAGTTTACTTAAAGCTTCGTAATTTTATATAGTTTGAGAGTACAGCTCTAAGCTTTTAGTAGAGTAAGATTAGAGTTGACAATTGTAAAATATGTATCTGGGATATTATATTTTATAATTATAGGAGGTTAAACTGTATATGTCCATCGGATCCCCTTTGCTAGCTCATAATAAATCATGTAGCGATATGGCATGTTTTTCCTACATATTGGTAACTTATGTTAATTTATTATATTGATCGAAACTCAATAAGATTTGGATAATTCATGTTAGTTTATAGGTTGAATTAAATTTGTAAATTAATTGAATTATTTGGATAATATTTTATTTTCTATGGGATTATCTAGATATGACTGTTTTAATCAGATAACTTCTTTATTAGGTTATTTCAATTAAAATTGAGGCTCTATCCAAGATTCTCAGGTAGAAAATAACATATTCTCAAGGATCAAATTATCACAAGTTTGGCAGGCTGATCCATTAGTTCGCCCTACCGATGGGTCAAATTCGGTTAAGTTCAGCATGCCGATCCATTAGTTTGGCCTACTGATCGTGCGATAATCTGTATACACATTTTAGATGTGTTTTTCATCAGAAGTTGATTTAGATTTGAATTTTAGGGCTCTATCTTATAAGGCTTGACCCTAGATAGGACCTCTATAAATAAGGATGAGTTTTTTCAATTATTTAGATCAGTTGAAAAGCATAGAGTGAGTATTCTAGTCTGAGAAACTCTGAAACTCCCTGAGAGTTATTGTTCACAATTAAGAATTGTAGCTCTAGGTCTTCTCAAGTGGGTGGCAGGAGAGTCGTCGGAGGAAGATTTGTACAACATGTGACGACTCACACTCCGATCGTAGATAGAGAATAACAAAGAAGAATAGTTGGTTGCGGCTCTTTTGGAACGTTATTCTCTACACGGATTCAAGCCTACTTTAGTATACAAAAGATTAATAAGATCTGCCATTAATTTATATATATAGCATATGTAACTTGTGTTTTAGAAAATAATTTGATTAAAAAATTTTAAAATTTCGCTGTATAGTCATTTTCTAATAATTAGTATCAGAGACATTTTTTCACATAAATTTACGAGTTTATGAACGTGCTACATATATAAATTATGTGATCTTATTCTCTCATATGCTTGAATATTAATTTTTTATAGAGTTGGCACTCTAGGGTTCCTATATATTTAAATGTTGTTATGAGATTATATAATGAATGTTGATTAATTAATTATGGTTGATTAAATTATTAATTAATTATTTATAATTAATTAATTTGTGCCGGTTATGGTTCCTTAGAGGTTAGAATGTGTATTTTAGTTTTTCATACAATTAGATGGTGGTTTATCATCACCGTTTAGGAATTATTATTTTAATTCTAAATTTGTAAAGTTTAGTAATTAAATAATCATTCGGAGTAAAAATGGATCTAAAAAATGGAGATGATAGGAGTTCCATTTTTTTTCTTGTGTTTCTAAAATTTTTTTGTTTTTTGAATTGTTAAAAATAAGATTGAAAAACTACTTAAAAACTGTACTTTGGAAAAACATAAATTTAGCTCAGTCAGCAACCAAACCCTTAAGTTCGGCAAGCCGATGGTTGTGGACTGGCAGGCCGAATTGAAAGTTCGGTAGGCCGTCTATGGGGTAGAATTTTGTTAGCTCTAGCAGCACGCTAAACTCCCAAGTTTGATAGGCCGATGGTTAACGACTAGTATGTCCAAGATCAAGTTCGGTAGGCCGACAAAGAGCAATATATTTTCAGAAAAGGTGTATTTTTTTTATGCAATTTTGATTTTATTTTTGAGATAATTCTGAGAAACATGAAATTTTATAATGACCGGAAAAATAAAACATTTGATCTATGAGGGATTGAAGACTTAAATATGGATGTCACATGAAGAAAGATACAAATTGAAGATACAAAGATGAAGAATCGATAGTATGTTGCGATTGATCTTTTGTAATGCATGTTAACATGAAATCTTGACTTTCAAAATATTAAGTGGGAGAAGGTTTTCAAAGAGAGGACCTACGGCCTCCATCATTAGTCTATAGGTAGCACATGGTAGTTCCAACTCCTAAGAAGGGATTTCATCATATACTATGTTAGATCTCCAAAGGGGTAATTTATTTTAGCACAATTTTTGGTTGTATACCCTTAGGTGACAATTATAAATTATGGATAAAAGAGTTGAAACAATGGTTATACACTCAAGATTAATTTTGTTATTAACTTCTCTTAGGAGCTCTATTAATAAAATTAATGGCTAAAGAAAACGATTATTAATATATGCTAGATCAGACGGGCCCTCGATGGCATATATTAATCACAGGGGATCTGTATTCTTAATTGAATTTGGCAAGGCTCCCCTAGGCGGCTTGTTGAATTCTAAGTTAAGAATTGTCATTTTAAGGTTGTGATTTTTTTCAAGGTTTTGACACATAAACATAATTGTATGTTTGTGTTATCTTACTAAACTATTATGGGTTGTTTGCTTATATTTAGTATGTGATTCTTTGTTGTAGATTAAAATATCTAAAAACGCTTTATCTTTGATACTCGATATGAACCAATTAACTGGTGAGAATTACAATGATTGTAAAAGGAACCTAGATATCATCTTATCCTTTGAGAAACTAAAATTTGTGCTGACAGCACCATGTCTTCCCGAACCTATCAAGGAATCCACTAATGAGTAAATCCAAGCGTATGATCGCTGGAAAGATGCTAACGATTAGGCCCGCTGTTATGTTATGGCTAGCATGAATAACATGCTATAGGCTCAATATGAAGATTATAAGACTACAAAGTAGATATTGGATAATCTTGAAGACATGTTTAGAGGCCAAGCTCTAACAAAATGGCAAGGGGCTCTTCAAAAACTTTTGAACTGTAAACAAAGACCGGAGATTCCTGTTAAGGAGCATATGATGTTGATCATGGGTTATCTCACTGAGGCACAAATCCATGGAGCTTATATTGATGCTGAGTCATAGATAACTATGATTTTTGAGACTCTGTCTAAGGAATTCATCTCGTTTAGAGCTTCATATAATTTGAGCAATAGACAAGATGTTACCTTGATTGAGCTAATGAAGCAATTAAGGAGTTCAAAAATCTGATCAAGGAAACTCCTGTAGGTGGTGAGGTCAACTTGGTGGCTATATCAAGTTCTAATCCTAATCTAGGGAATGGAAAAAAATAAAGGGCTAAGAATGGGAAGTCTTTTATTCCTACAAATGGTAAGAACAAGAAGAAGAAGAAAAAGAACCTAAAGAAGCTGAAGTGCTTCATTGTGGGAAGGTTGGGCACATCAAGAAAAATTACAAAGACTTCCTTCCCTGAGGAGGTAAGCGTGAACTGTTGGTTATTGAAACTTGTTTAGTCAAGGAATCAAGTGACACTTAGGTCATAGATTCTGGAGCAACTAATCATGTTTGTGTTTCTCTAAAAGGGTTCAAAGAAACAAGAAGTCTGTTGCATGAGGACTTCATGTTGCGGATGGATGATAGATCCTTAGTGTTAGTTGAAGCAGTAGGAGACATCCATATTTATTTTGATAATTAAAGGATTTTAGTTTTGAAAGATTTTTTTATGTTCCTAGACTTAAAAGGAATTTGATATCTATGGCTTGTTTATTTAAAGATTCTTATTCGGTTTCTTTTAATAATAAAGTAATGATTTGTAAAAACAAATATTTTATCTGTGATAGATGGATGCAAGACAATCTATATTTTATCAAACCTAAGATGAACATCTTGCTTAACACTAAGGTTAATGATAATAACTCAAAAAAATTTAAAACTTCTTACTCTAATAAGACTTATCTTTAGCATTTGCGATTAGGTCATATTAGCCTGAATAGGATTCAAAGGTTGGTAAAGGTGGAATCTATACCACAATATGAATGTTGTTTAAAGGGCAAAATGACCAAAAGACCATTTGGGTCGGGCTTCTAGAACTTGTGCATAGTGATGTTTGTGGTCCAATGAATATCTTGGCACAAGGAAGGTATGAGTATTTCATTACTTTTATTGACGATTACTCAAAGTATGGGTATGTCTACCTAATGCATCATAAAAGCGAAGCTTTTGCCAAGTTCAGGGAGTTTCATGTTGAAGCAGGAGAACAATTACGTAAACCCATGAAGGTACTTCGATCTGATCGCAGTGGTGAATACCTTTCTGATGAGTTCTTGGAACACTTATTAGAGAACAAGATTTTATCCCATTTGATTGCATCAGGCATTTTGTAGTAAAATGGCATAGTTGAGAGAAGAAATAGGATTTTGTTGGACATAGTTAGGTCCATGATGAATTATTCGACATTATCTTTATCTTTTTGGGAATATGCACCACAAACGCATGTTATCTTTTAAACAATGTCCCTTCAAAATCGGTTCCAAAAACTACTCATGAGTTGTGGATGGGTAGGAAAACATCCTTATACCATATTCGCATATGGGAATATCTAGCTCATGTCCTATATAAGGAAGCGAATAAGTTGAAAGCATGTTCAAAAGTTTACATGTTTGTAGAATATTCAAAAGGGACTAAATGGGGTTATTTCTATAACCCAAAAGAGAATAAAGTTGTGGTTTCAACAAATACAACATTCTTTGCGGAAAGTTATATGAACGACTTTAAGCGTTGAAGTAAAGTGGTACTCGAAGAGTTAGCAAGTGACTCGATTACTCTAAGGGTTCCAGTTGAAACCAATCCAATCAGTGTAGATAAACCAACCAAACAACAACCTAAGGGGCTTCGGCATAGTGGGAGGGTAGGGCGTCAATCCGAAAGGTATATGTTTAATAGTGAGGTCTATATGCCTAAACAAGTTGAACATGATAGGGATCCTTACACTTATGTAAAGGCTATAGAGGATTTTGATTCAAAACTCTGAACAAAAGCCATGAACATTAAGATGAAGTCTATGGAGATTAATCGGGTCTGGGAACTTATGGATCTTCCCGAAGGAGTAAAACCCATAGAGTGTAAGTAGATTTATAAGAGAAACAAAGGAGCAGATGGGAAAGTCGAAACCTATAAGGCTAGATTGGTAGCTAAGGGATTCACACAAAAGAAAGGAATCAATTACGAGGAAACCTTTTTGCCTATAGCCATGTTTCAGTCCATCCGCATTCTTTTATCTATACTTTCGGCTATGAGATTGACAAATGGATGTCATGATGGCATTTCTAAATAGCTACCTTGATGAGTTCATACATATGGTGCAACCGGATGGATTCAAGGTTAAGGGAGGGTCAAGAGGTTAATGTCTGTAAGCTACTAAAGTCAATTTATAGACTTAAGAAGGTTTCACGTTCATGGAACATAAAATTTGATCTGGTGATCAAGACTTATGGGTTCGAACAAAACGTGGACGAACCATATGTTTACAAACACATTAAGGATGAAAATGTAGTTTTTCTACTGCTCTATGTAGATGACATTTTACTGGTTGGCAATGGCGTTGGGGCGTTGTCATCGGTCGAAATATGGTTGGCCAAGTAGTTTGATATGAAAGACTTAGGTGAAGCTAATTATGTTCTTGGTATCCATATCTTTTAGGATAAAAGGAAAAAACAAAATGATAGCTTTGTTCCAAGTGGCCTATGTTGATAAAATTCTCGAGAGGTATGCAATGTTGAATTCCAAGAAAGGAGAGCAACCATCTAGGTTTGGAATTACTCTTTCTAAGGAAGACTCACCAAAGTCTAATGAAGGAAGAGAATACATGAAGAAGATGCCTGATGCCTTGGCGGTGGGTAGTCTTATGTATGCTATGTTTTGCACACGACCAGACATTTGTTATGTGGTTGGGATAGTAAGTTGATTTCAGTTGGATCTAAAACCGAATCATTGGGTTGTGGTCAAGCATATTTTCAAGTATCTTAGAAGGACTCGTGGGTATATGCTTGTGTATGCGGGTGAGGATCTAACACCTCTAAGATACACTAATTTAGATTTCCAATCCTCTCTGGATTTGAGAAGATCGATTTCTAGTTTTGTGTTTACTCTGGACGACAGTGCCATTGTTTGGAGAATTTTCAAGCAAGATTGCATTTTGGATTCAACGATGGAGGTCAAGAATATGATAGTTAGTGATGCTTCGAAAGAAACAATGTGGCTCTGCAAGTTCCTTAGAGATCTTGAGATAGTTTCTGGTATGGAAAAGGCGGCGTCATTGTATTCTAATAACAATATAGTGATAGCTAATGCTAAGGAACCAAGATTTCACCAAAAAAGTAAACATATTATTGGAAGTATCATGTACTAAAGGACATCATTGAGGGCGGGTATGTTGTAGTATGCAAAATCACGTCTGAGAACAATTTAGTTGTTTCATTCACGATGACACTAATTGCAAGAGTTTTCGAGAGGCATGTCGAGGCTATAGGGATGCGAGATATGTCATATTTACTCACTTAGTGCAAGTGAGAGATTGTTAGACGTGATGCCCTAAGGAGTAAAATGTTATAATTTTTTTTTGGAGAAATTTTATCAATAAAGAATTTATTTATTATTCATATACCAAATGTTGTCCTCTTTATGTTCATATTTATTAAATATATAATAAGCAAACAAAAGTTTGAGACTGTAGGTCCAAACTTTTAAGAATCATGCATATGATGAACAGGTTATGCGGAATACATGAATCTTAAAGGTGATGGTCTAAATCATAAGATCTACAATTGAGAGAATAAAGTGGGGCGCTTTATTCATGCCAAGATTGTTATGTTGTCTACATCCCTAACGGGAGATAGCTTGTCATGGTCATTGGAGTAGGACTCTGCAAGTAGAAACATTGGTGTATTGTCATAGATAATAATGTATGAGATCGGGACATAAAGTTTAATTGATTTGGATTAATAAATCCGTTTACTCAAATCAATTCACTTTAGACAATCATATGTATTGTGTTTTAATCCTGAAATGACTAATAGGCCTGTATTATTGACTTATGTCTTTTGATGTACCAAAAGATGATATCTTGACTTTATGATGGTACGTATACCGATACATTGGATACACGACTCTTGATTACGTTGACTTATTATTCATAGATATGGAATCAATATCTCTTTTGTAGAGTTAATAATATTCTCTTATATGTGCTATTTTATTATTGGAAGACTAAAGCGCTCAATCACTTAGATACATAGGTATAACCAAAATGGTATTCTATCTTTGGATAGTGAGTTTTCTAATAGTGAGATAATGGAATGTATGATAAAAATAATTGGGATGGTAAAACGAAATTTATCCTTAAGTCGATTATGAATATCGTATAGGAATGTGACATATTATAATATGTCATGGGCAGTTAGCTTACTTAAAGCTTTGTAATTTTATATAGTTCAACAGTGTTGCCCTAAGCTTTTAGTATAGTAGCGTTATAGTTGATAATTATAAAATATATATTTGGGATATTGTATTTTATAATTATAGGAGCTTGAACTGTATATATCTATCAGGTCCTCTTTGCTAGCTCATAATAAATCCTATAACAATATGGCATATTTTTCCTATATATTGGTGACTTATGTTAATTTATTAGATTGATTGAAATTCGATAAGATTTAGATAATTCATGTTAGTTTATCGATTTAATTAAATTTGTAAATTAATTCAAGATAAACATGTTGAATTATTTGGATAATATTTTATTTTCTATGGGATTATCTAGATATAACTGTTTTAATCAGATAACTTCTCTCTTGGGTTATTTGAATTAAAACTAAGGCTCTGTCTAAGATTCTTGAGTGGAAAATAAGATATTCTCAAAGATCAAATTATCGCAAATTCGCCCTGCCGGTCTTGCGATAATCTATATACACTTTTTAGATGCGTTTTTTATCAGAAGGTAATTCAGATTCAAATTTTGGGATACGACTTCTATGACTAGGGGTAAGTTTTCTCAGTTATTTAAATCAGTTGAAAATATAGAGTGCGTACTCTAGTATGAAAAACTCTAAAACTCCTTGAGAGCTATTATTCACAATTAAGAACCTTAGCTCTAGGTTTTTTTAAGTGGTTGGAAGGAGAGTCACCGAAGGAAGATTTGTACAATGGGTGACCACCCACACTTCGATCGTGGATAGAGAATAGTAAAGAAAACTAGTTGGTTGAGGCTCTTTTGGAGCATTCTTTTTTACACGGATTCAAGCCTACTTCGGTATATAAAAGGTTAGTAAGATCTATCATTAATTTATGTATACAACACGTGTAACTTGTGTTTTAGAAAATACTCTGATTTAAAATTTTAAAATTTCACTGCGTACCAGTTTTCCAACAAAACTAATATTACAACTTGAGAAAAAAGCGAGAACGATATCAAGTAAATTCCATAACATATAGAATTTACATTTGAAAATACCAACATTGATAAAACATGACAAAAAAGAAAATATCATAAAAAAAAACACGCTTTACAAGATGCAAAATAACTCTAGTGACAAATCTCTCATTAAAAAAAAAAAGTATCTACATATAAAAGAAAGTATATGATTTTAGGCGGTAACTACCAAATAATAATAGTAGGAAAAAAGGGTTTAAAGGTAAAAATGAAAAAAAAATTGTATATTTAATTTACATATTTGTTAAAGCTATAATATTCTAAAAATCATTGTTAAAATTTAAATTAAGATATGGAATTTGCTAATAGGGTATAAATTTCTCTTAATATTAGGGAATATTCATTAATGTGATTTTTGAACTTATTTTTTATAAAGAGAAAATTACATGTGATGTGACACTTTTAAAAAATTGGTTTATTCATGTCATATTTTAAAATATTGTTGTATACTACCACTTATATTACATGTTTATGTAGTACAGTTACACATGTATGATGTTTATAAAAGTAACTTTTAAAATGTGACATTTATATCTGATTTAAATATCTTGCTATATTTATAATATTCTAAAATCATTATAAAATTTTAAATCAAGGCA